>JAMKQA010250433.1:0-20194 GCA_024699735.1 Posidonia australis | reverse complement strand
TCCTTTATCCGATTTGACTAGTTTTGATCCTACATCTCATGTTTTTGATTTGATTTGGATTTCATCGCCCCAGGGCGTATAGTAACAGGCTTGAGGGCTGACATTTGTCCCCACTACAGATTATTTTCTCCTTTTTGATTTTCTTGACCTTTTACATGATTCTGATTCACTTTGTCTTTAGAGTTTCTTATCTATTATCCGATTTGATTGGCTTTAATCCTACCTTTCAAATTTTTGATTTGATTTGGATTTCATCGCCTCAGGGCGTACAATGACAGGCCTGAGGGCCGACATTTGTCTCTACCACGGATTATTTTTCCCCTTTTTGATTTTCACGACTTTCACATGATTTCATGTGGATTTTTTCGCAGTTTTTACACATCGTCTTGTACATTCATTTAGTCTTGTCACATCCATACACATTAGCATGATTAGAGCATGATCCAGGTTTAGCAAACATTTAATTTAGCCTTTAGCAAGCGATAGGACTGGAAAGACCGAGTTTCTCGGGCGTATGAAGGTGCCTAACACCTTCCTCGTGCGTAATAGGATTCCTTACCCATCATCTGGTTAGCAGACATCCAGCCTTCGCATTTGCATTCTAGGCATTTCTATTTTTGTGGTTTTCCTCGTCTTTCCCTTAAAAGACTAGGTGGCAACTCCTTTCCATTTTCTTTTTCTTCTATCCTATCCTTGCGCCTTCGCCATCCTGGCATGGCTGTGATCTCCTCCCTACCCCCTCCCTCCAGGTCGGGCATGGTCACACCAAGTATACAAGGGAATGGTAACTCTAAACCTCACAAGACTCTATCCAAGCCCTTAGTTTTTGGGTGGCTCTCTGGAAATGCGATATCGTGTCCTGGGCTTCGTTCCAAACCCCACTAGACCATGCCCCTGCTTTTTTATTTTATTCATTCTTTATTCTTTCTCCCTCATAGGCATGTGGATTCACCCTATCCCTGGCTTGGAGGTAATAGATACTTGGTCTATGGTGGGGAGTTGCTGCTGTTTAAAGGGTTGGTTAGGCCTTTTTTGGAACATGTTTTCCAGGTATTCACTCCGACTCCTCTCCAAAATAAATTGAAGGGACAGTGTTACCCGTCATGCCTCTCTCTTTTAGGGCTGACTTCTATCTGCGATTTTTGTCTTCTAATTCTTTTATGCCCTTTCACAGATATATATTTTTGTTTTATTTCTCACGCTCTCATTCTCACCCCTAACATTTTATCTCCCTCTGGGAGGTGTAGGGTCCTCGAGCGGCTTGGATATTTCACCTAGTTCACAATGAAAGGTGGCACCCTCACTCCCTAGGCTACCTGAATAGTATCTACCTGAGCAGGTGCTACGTATTCCCAACATTGGCAGGCTTATTCCTTTTATCATCACGGGGCTAAGATCCATGCATGTGATGATGAAAACAAACATCGGCCTATATATGCATATACTAAATGGGGGTTAGTATGTGCTGTGATGCAAGGCTACATGGATGTAGAAGAACATGAATTTATGCATGCATGGAGGAAAATGTTAATGTCGCAGAGTGAGGACACAATGTTTATGATCACTGATAGTACTTTTTCAGGTAGCATGAATTAACTGGCTCTGACTGTTCGATGTAGTCCATGTCCTCAAGAATGACAGCTCCTCCAGAGTAGACTTGCTTGACCACGAATGGTCCACGCCAGTTGGGCCTGAACTTGCCACGACTATCAAGGAGATGTATTGCTCGCATGACCATGTCCCCTGGCAAGAAGCTTCTTGGTCGAACCTTTTTCTGATAAGCTTTGGCCATGCATTTTTGATAGCATAGCGCATGATGCATAGCTTGCAACTGATGCTCATTTATCAAGTTCAGTTGAACAAGGCGGTCTTCAATCCATTCTGCCTTTTCTAGCTCTGCTTCTTTCAGGACTCTGAGCGATGGTATCTCCACTTCTATTGGTAGGACTGCTTCCATACCATATACTAGAGAATATGGAGTTGCTCCAGATTGATGTTTTATAAGCCCACAGAGCGTACGGGAGCTTGTCATGCCAGTCCTTATATGTTTCTACTGTCTTTTTAAGAATCTTGGTTAGATTCTTATTAGCAGATTCCACAACCTCGTTCATTCGAGAACGGTATGGGGAGGACCTGTGATGCCTGATATGGAACTCTTGCAGGAAATCCTCAACCTTTTGGCTGTGAAATTTGTCCCATTATCAGAAATGATTGATTATGGGACCCCGTACTGGGTATTGATGTTGTTCCTAATGAACTTTTCAGTCACGGAGGCGATCACTATCTTGTAAGAAGCTGCCTCCACCCATTCTGTAAAATAATCAATTGCTACTAGGATGTACTGATGCCCATTGGAAGCTACTGGGTGGATAGCTCCGATGACTTATATTCCCCATGTTGAGAAAGGCTAGGGTGACGACATGCCGTGGAGCTACTGTGGTGGTGCATGAATAAAGTTGTCATGGACTTGACAGTTATGACATCTTCGCACAAACTGACAGCAGTCTGTCTCCATGGTTGACCAGAAATAACCTTGTAACATTATTTTCTTGGCCGATAATACTTCATTCATGTGTGGCCCACATGTCCCAGCATGCACTTGCAACATTACTGTATCGGCCTCCTTTTTATCAAGACAGCTTTGAGGCATCTGATTGTAAGACCTCCTGTACAAGTGACCTTCTCCAAGCACACATTTTGAAGTTAGTCGAACCATGGTCTTTCTATCTGCCGCCGATGCATCTGGATGGTGACTCTTGGTTTCTAGGTAAACTCTGATGTCTGATACCATGGGAGCTCTGCTGTGGAATCTACTTCTTCTATGTTCATGCAGTGTGCCGGCTGGTCTGTGCAGGTTATTGATACTTTCACTATGTCATCCTTTGGTATGGACAACTAGGATGCAAGAGTGGCTAGTGCATCTGCATAAGCATTCTTGGCCCTGTGCATAAAGGAAAAGCGTATCTCCTCAAACTTGGCCATCAGCTTTAAGAGATGGTTATGGTATGGAACTAATTTTACATCCTTGGTTCTCCAGTTGCCATTAACTTGTGAGATAACTAACATGGCATCACCATGCACATGTAATTTCCGCGCACCGTGTTCTAATGCAGCCCGTAAGCCAAGAATATATGTCTCGTACTCTGCCACATTATTGGTACATACAAAGGTTAGCTTTCAAGAAAGTGGGATCATCTGTCCCTACGGGGACTCTAGCACTGCACCGATGCCCATGCCTCTCCTATTAACTGCTCCATTAAAGTAGAGCTGCCACTGATCTTTATCTTGAGGGTCTATTGACTCTTCCTCTTCCATGACGAATAGTATATCCTTATCCGGGAACTAAGTCTGCAGGGGTTGGTACTCTAGCAAGGGTTGGTCTGCTAAGTGATCTACCACGGCCTGTCCCTTCATCAATTTCTGAGTGACAAAAGTGATATCAAACTGAGATAAAAGCACTTGCCACTTGACACATCTACCCACCAGTGCAGGTTTCTAAAATAGATATTTCATTGGATCATGTTGGCATAGTAATAGAATTGGATATGCCATCATGTAGTTCCTTAAGCGCTGTGTGGCCCAGACAAGGGACAAGCAAACTTTCTCGATAGCGGTATACTTAACTTCGCAATCATTGAACTTTTTACTCAGATAGTAAATGGCCCTCTACCTGTGACCTATTTCATCATGCTAACCCAATACTACGCCCATTGAATGCTGTGTTACTGACAAGTAGAGCAACAAAGGACGCCCTAGTGTCGGAGAAACTAAGACTGGTGGTCTTACCAAGAGTTTCTTGATTTTGTCAAATGCTTCCTGGCACTCCTCACTCCAGCAGATTTGTGCGTTCTTCCTCAGGAACATGAAGATCAGCTCACAAATTGGTGTTAACTGAGCAATGAATCGGCTGATATACTGCAACCGCCCCAGCAACCCTCGGACCTCTTTTCCTGTTGTAGGAGGAGGCATTTCAATTATGGCTTTAGCCTTGTTCAGATCTACCTCGATTCCGCTTTGGCTAATGATGTATCCCAGCAGCTTGCCTGATGACACACCAAATACACACTTGTTGGGGTTCAATCGCAGCTTATATTTTCGCAAGCGGTTAAAGAGCTTCCTCAAACAAGCAATGTGTTTTTCAGGCTCTTTGACTTAGCGATCATATCATCCACGTAAACCTCGATGTCTTGGTGCATGAGATCGTGGAATAAAGTTGTCATTGCCCTCTGATATGTGGCCCCAGCATTCTTGAGCCCAAATGGAAAAACTCTGTAGCAGAACACTCCCCATGGGGTAATAAAGGACGTTTTCTCCATATCCACTTCTACCATTCGAATTTGATTGTATCTTGAGAATCCATCCATGAATGACAACATTTTGTGTCCTGCAGTATTGTCTACCACCACATCAATGTGTGGGAGTGGGAAATCATCCTTCGGGCTTACTTTATTTAGGTCTCTTTAATCAATACACATTCGAACCCGACCATCTTTCTTAGGTACTGGAACCACATTCGCTAACCATTCTGGGTAAAGGACGACCTTCAGAAAGTTAACTTTGTTCTGTTTCATTATCTCCTCTTTCAATTTTAACAACCACTGCGGTCGTCATCTACGCAATTTCTGTTTAACTCGCTTGACGTCAGGTTTAAGCGGTAATGTATGTACCACTACCTCGACGTCTAGCCCAACCATGTCATCGTAACTCCAGGCAAAGATATCTGCATATTCTTGGAGAAGCTCAACAAGTTCTGCTCTGGCCTGTGCTGTGAGTCTGGTGCTTATCCGCACTTCATTGACATCTTCATTAGTGTCAATATTTATAGTCTGAGTTTCTTCTTCTACATGTAGGTTCGAGCCTTCTGGATCATCATCATAAGGCTGGAATTCTGGTGCATCGTGACTTTCCTCTTCTATTTCTACATCATCTTCTTCTCCGTATGCAATAAGCTCAGGAAGGACTTCTTGCTGGAATGACCGATCTGTGTCCTCAAAGTTGCACACTTTCTCAGCATTCTGCCTTTGACAATGCATTAGAATGGTTACTGTAACCCTGGTTTTCTTGTATGCACCTCTAATGATCTCAGATTCTACTATTTCCAAACTTGTAGGTGTATCCGGCTGTTCTACTTCTTTCACAGCTTCTTATGTAGACAAAAGTTTTTATTTTCATGATTTCCTTGTACAGCATGTGCAACAGGTGGATAGCTGTCCTCTGTCTGACTGATGTGAGTGCTGCCGCCCGCATTCTCTCCTAAGCCTAACTCAAGATCTTTTTTTTTTGGACCCCACTACTCAGGTTCACAGGCCGTTGTACTCCTGTTGTTGTGTGTGGGAGTAACAACTATTGAACCGGTATAATCAGGTTCACAGGCCATTGTACTCCTGTCAGCCCAAAAGGCAGATCATCTGTAGAGGGAGGAATATGCTGTGCATGCTATGGTAGTGACACTATCGGCAGAGTAGCAATGCTCGTCGTCGGGACAGCGGGAAGCTGTGGTGACAACTACGGTGGTGGTGTGACTGGTGCAACGTGAAGTGCCTAAGCAGGCAGAGCGAGGTCCTCAGGAATGGGACAAACATGCACAATCAGAGTAGGATCCAAAGAGAATGCCATGTTTTGCAGCTCTTGTGCAAGGGCCAGAAGTTGTTGAGACTGCATGGTGATGGAATCATCGGTAGCAGTACCGAGGGTTGGAAGAGCAAGCGGTAGGGATGTCATAAGGGGCTGGAAGTTCAAGGATGCTGTGGGTTGAATTCCTACCGAAGAAGCAATCGCAGCCAGCTGTGTGTCAAGCGAAATAGGGTCAACTGAAGGACAGGACATCATCAAATCAGATGCCTAGTGGTAGTCATGGTAACTGCCTCGGCCATGGGTTCCAGACCAATAAGGGTCTGCCAGTGTCCCGAAACTGGAGGATAGAAAACTCCAGGTGCCTGGAAGTGGCTGTCATGGAGTGCAGATGGAATAACTGATGTCAAAGTAAAAGAAGGAGGGGCGGAAACATGAATCTCCTCTAGAGCAGCCGACGCAAAGGTCTCAGAAGCTCACTGGGCCATAACGAACCTTGAATGGGTAAGGATGGGGCTACGATTGAAAACTAGAGGATGACGCCTACGAGGAGCTATCGTCGGAAGTGACGAATAGCTCGAGAAAAGACAGTCAAGAATAGTGCCTCAAGACTGAGGTCACAGAAAGGAACTCCCAGGCTCAGACTTAGGTACTCGCACACAGAACTCTATACCTGACAAAGGAAAAAAAACATAATGTGTCAGTGAAGAAGTCAAAACAACAAAAGAAGTAAGTTAGCTATGCAATCGTTTGTTAGGGTGGCATGAATGGCAGACATGCACATGAATGCTACTAACATGCTCTCTCTCACCATGCATGTCCCACACAGGGTCCACCATATGGGACGCACTCATGGGTTTGGATTTTGACTCTGGTCAGAAAAGTAAGGTTCTCATTCTAAATCCTAGCCGAAGCACAAGCAGTGAACGAGTGGTGCGTTAGTGGCCTCGTCTCCTGCAGTAGTATGGAGTTGTACCCTCTACTAGAACCTACATGACCCCGGATAATGGGGGACAAACTAGCAACACGCCCTATGCCATATAGAACGGGCTACTAGGATTGTCCTTCGTAAACTATGGGTGGACTCAGAGAAAAGGATGCATGCCCTATATGATCAATCATGCGATATGTTTTTATGTCTTTTACTTGCATTTTATTAAACCATAGGGAATTATGAGCATTTGTCTCTAGTTATGCCTTATTATTTGTTTATCTGAGTTTGTGTGTTTTATTTAACCAGATAGGGAAGCAAACATGTCTCTACACTCCTAATCATGGCAAATACAAATAAAGGGAAGAAAACACACAATCATGGCATCTAAAAAGTCAATCAACAAGCAAAAGACATGAACATGGCATGTTCTGGTGTAGAGCTCACAAGTAGGTGAATAGAAGCAAGTATCGACAAAAAAAATGAATTAGGTCATGTGCATGTGCGATGGCATAGCAATAGTGTAAAAAGGCACAAAAAGGCATGTTCAGTCAAATATGTACAAGTAAACAGAACCAGCAAACAAGCACAAAGTATGTAGACCAAAGACAAGTAAGGAAACCAAAACGAAAGTTAGAATCTGGTCATCCCCAGTGGAGTCGTCAGTTCCTGTGACCATGCCGGTGGAACCCTGCATGGCTCTCCTTATGGTGCGTGGAAGCACACGAGGAGTCCCGATATGGTTATGGTGAAGATGATGAATTCAGAGAAGAAGACTAGACTCGGAAACACTAAGGAAAGATAAGAAAGGATAAGGAAATGAGTCACCACCTAGTCTTTTAATGGAAAGACGAGGAAAACCAAATACGAAGGAAAACCAAAAAGAAATCAAGGTGAAGAAAACATGTATACTCCATGTCTAATGGATGAAAGGCACAAATCAATGCGGGCCAGAGAAAGGGTAAGGATTCTTGTTACGCATGGGGAAGGGGTTAGGCACCCCCATGCGCTCAAGGAACTCGGTCTTTCTAGGTTTCTACTTGCTAATGGTCTATTGTGTGTATGCTTGCCTATTCTGAATGCACATGCAAAAGTGACTGCGAAAACATACCAAATCAAAGAAAAGAAATGAATAAAAGGAAAAATGATAATCCGAGGGACAAATGTAGGCATTGAGAATGCCGCTTTAATGAGGAAAATCGTGAAAATCGAGAAACTCTCGGAAAGTGTCACACAAATCAGCAGAAACTCGAAGAAATCCGAGAAAATCAAATTGGGGAAAATAATCCACATTCGGGACAATGTAGGCATTGTTAAGCCTGTTAATGTATGCCATCGGGCGATGGAAAGCCAAATCAAATCAAAAAAACGCGAAAATCAAAAGAAATCCGGAAACGATGGGAAAACCAAGCTTGAAATGAATTAGAAATGCATGCACGATGTAAGGAAGAAATCACGAGAAAATATGCATGAAAATAATAGCAACAAAATGTGCAAAATGCATACAAGAGTATAAAAATGTGAATTCCAGGGACTTTTGTGCAAAATTCCCAAATTCTGAATGAAAATTGAAATTCTGAGGCAGAATCATCAAAAATACATAGAAAATCCTATTTTATGTAATTTTGAAGAAATCTAGGGTCAAATGTGCAAAGCTGTGCATTTTTGGCCAAATTAAAGATTCCTAGGGGTCAATATGCAATTTTGCCATCAAAACATGTATTTAATGCAATTCTGCAGAAATTCAGGGTTAAATGTGCAAGAAAAAGAGTCCATGCTTGAAAACAGAAAGTTTCAGGGACTGACATGCAAATTTACCCTAGAAAACAAGCATTTAGTGAGAAATCAATAAAATTCAGGAGCTAAAATGCAATTCAGGTCAAATTTGAGCAAATATTTAAATTCTCAAGGTTTAATTTGCAATTTAAACTGAGAAATATGCATTCAGAACTATTTCAACAAAGTTCAGGGTTTTAAATGCAAAACTTCTGTACTTAAATGCATGAAAAGCAAATCAGGAGATTTTTGTCTAACTTTTAAGCCTGGAAGACATTTTCAAGAATTTACAAGGGTTCCTATGCAATATTTCAAGGCAAATCTTATTTAAATGATTTAAAAAAAATGTAGGGACCTAAAAGTAAGAAAAAGGACCTATGTGTAAGAAATTAAGGACCTAACTGTTAGAAAACAAAATATCAGAAGTTATTTAAAAGAAAAACTATTTTTTTAATTTTTTAAAAGGAAAAGGAATTAATGGCCACCGATGACGGAACTCTGCCATCGACGACCGCCAGGGATGCCCTTCCGGGGCATCGGAAGGGCATCCTGATGCCCTATCGAGCATCAGGCTCCACTGGGAGCAAGAAGAGAAGGAGAGGAAGAGATCCAATGGTTTGGATCGAAGGCTCGACGGTCGGAAGAGGCTGCCCGTCTCCCTCGCTGTCGTGGCACTCCAGCGATGGCGTCGGAGAAGAAGGGGACTCTGGGGGTGACGGTGCTGTGATCCAGGGCTTCTGGAGGCACGGGAGAGTGACGAGGATGAGTTTCCCCCCTTCATCAGCAAGAATGGTGGCTTGAACTGGTTCCCCGATCAAGCTTCGACGGCGTTCTAGCGACGGTGGTTGCAGGGGAGATCTGGGGCCTGATTCGCGTTGTTGGAGGCTCTAGAAGCTTAGGGGCGCACCATCGAACGTTTTGGAGGCTTGGAAAGGCGCAGCGGAGCTGGAGGCGCTCGATCGATCATTGATACTAGTCGTCTTCCCCAGCGATGGTGACGGAGCTCGACTCCAGCGATCTTCTACTGGCGCCTTCCATAGCAACTGAAGCAGGGTTTCGACGAGTGGAATAGCAAGAGGAGGTCCAAGGGAGGAAGATCTAATACTTTGGGGCTCGAATCAACCAGTGGATTCGTGCCCCCACCTAAGCCGCTGGAGAATTACTCCAGTGAGGCTTGAGAGCTCGATTCCAACCAAGGAACGCCTCTGGCTCAACTGGAATCGATCAGGGAAGGAAGAGGGAGATCCAGGAAGCTATTCTGGAAGAAAATTGAGGTTTTTGGATGGCGTACCTAGACTAGCAGTAACCTTGATCGTCGGAGCTCGCCGGAGATGGTTGGAAACTCTGATTTCTCTCCTCCACGAGCTTCCTCCTTGCTCCTGGATCACTCTGGTTGCTTTGGTTGGGAGGAAGAAGCTTTGGGGGGCTCTCCTCTCAAATTTTCCAACAACCCCTTCTCACTTACAAATAGGAGTTATTTATAGGCTTACCATAGTGGTTATGGGTTGTTGTGATTAGTTAGAAGTTGTTGGATTAAGTGGCAAGTTGTTAGAGTTGGTTAGATTAAGTGGGAAGTTGTTAGAGTTTCTTTAAGTAGTTAGAGGTTGTTATAGGTGGTTAGAGGTTGTTATGTTGGAGTGGAAGTTAGTTGGAGAGTTTAGTTTATTACATGAGTTTGTTAGAGTAGTTATGAGGGAGTGGAAGTTAGTTAGGTTGTTAGGGTTTGATATTAAGGTTTGGGATTTGACTTATGGTTTAGGATTTGACTTAGGGTTTGACCTAGGGTTTAGGATTTGGATTAGGATTTTGAATTTGGTTTAGGTCTTAACCTAGGGTTTAGGGTTTGGATTAGGATTTAACCTAGGGATTAGGGTTTGGATTAGGATTTTGAGTTTGTGTTTTTAGAGTTTTTAGGGGTTTTCTAGGGTTTATTTAGGGTTTTATAGTTTTGTTTAGTTTTTTAGGATTTTTCAAGGGTTTTTAGGATTTTCTAGGGTTTTTTAAAGATTTTTATGGTTTATCTAGGGTTTTATGGTTTTGTTTGGCTTTTTAGGATTTTTCTAGGGTTTTTAGGATTTTTTGGGGTTTTTCAGAGTCTTGTTAGGGTTTTGTCCAATTACAAGCATATGGGGGTGTCTACATTCACATAGTTTGTCTTTTTGAAAATCTAATTTTGGTAAACCAACAACACTTTTATTTTTAGAAATTTTGGATATTTGACTCATGCTACCATGATCATGTCGTCTATGCCAAAGCCATTTATCATCATCTGTAGATGCAAAACATAACCTAGATTCATAGGATACTTTTATTTTATATACATTATTTTTTCTAAATCCGACAAATAATACTTTACTAGTAGTAGAATCAATTATGAGACATTCCTTTTTTGTCAAAGATAACTTTATATCCTTTATCACATAATTGACTAATACTTAAGAGATTGTGTTTTAATCTATCTACAAGCAAGACATTTTCAATAGAGGGGTTATCAAAATTACCGACATGGCCAATTCCAACAATTTTCCCTTTTGCATTGTCTCCAAATGTTACCGATCCATCTTCCGTGGCAGTATACAAGCATAGTAGATCAATCTCTCCGATCATATGCCTTGAGCATCCACTGTTAAGGATGCATTTGGATTTCATCCTGCATTACAAGAAGGAAGAGATGATTTTGGTACCCACATCATTTTGAGTCCAGGTTTGTTAGTTTTTTGAACCCAATAATTCTCTTTTGGGGTCCTCCTTTTCTTCACCACAAAACATACTTTTCATTTGAGATTGCTCTTACAAAATCATTTTCATATGGAATTTTTTGAAACTTAGAAAATTCAATTCCATGTTTATTTAAGAATGGTTTTTAGCAAGAGAGAATATTATCTAAGTTCTCCTTTCCCATGGTGAATTTTGTAATGGTTATTAGTAAATCATTGCTTTTATCTTTTAATGATGTGATGTCATTTTCTAGCTTCTTAATTTTTTATTTCATGTGGTCAATTTCCATATTTAGTTCAATATTTTTATTTTCTAGTTTTTGATTCTCATCAAGAAGTATCTTTCCTTCATTTATCGATGATTCATTTTGACTTGTGAGTGATGAGATAGTTTGATTTGATTCTTTGTATTTGGATTTCAAAATCTTATATTTTTGGTATAGTTCATTAATTCCTTCAATTATTTTATCCATAGAACAATCTTCAATAGCTTGGGATAAGTCATAAACTTCCTCTAGGGCCATGAAGCACATGTTTGCTCTTTCCCCATTCGAAGAAGAGTCTTCGTCTGAGGATGAGTCACTTTCATCCTAAGTAGCTTAGAGAGTCTTCTTTTTGTTCTTTTTATCTTTTTTAATTGTTCTAGTTTTAAGTAAGGAACAATCCTTTTTAATATGTCTAGGTTTATTACATTTGAAGCAAAGGGGTGTTTCAGTAGTGTTTCTTTTCTTTTGAAATTTTCCTCTTTTTATAAATTTTTTAAATTTTCTAGTTAACATAGTCATATCTTCATCATCTTAATTATCAGATTCTTCTGAATCAATGGTGGTTTCTAAGACTATTGATTTTTTGTTAATTGATTTTTCATTTTCTTTTTCTTTCATTTGAACTTCATAAGATGTGAGGTTACCAATTAGATCCTCAAGGGAGTAGTTAGAAAGATCAATAGCCTCCTCAATAGTGGTGGTTTTCTTTTCTCAATCGGGAGTAAGAGACCTAAGGATTTTCTTTACAAGCTCACTTTGAGAGAGTTCCTTATCTAGAAATTGTAGGGTGTTGGTTATTTCATTGAATCTAGTGTACATTTTTCCAATGGTTTCATTTTGGTTCATTTTGAACAATTTATATTTGTGTACTAACATGTTTATTTTAGTTTCTTTTACTTGATTGGTTCCTTTATGGGTGACTTGTAAGACATGCCATGCTTCATGAGAAGATTTACAATTTGAAATTCTATTGAATTGTTCTTGATTTACTACACAAAATAAAATATTCAGTCCTTTTGTATCTAGTTGGGCTAAGTTTTTTTCTTCATTGCTCCATTCTCTATAAGATTTAGAACTCTAGGTGAATCCATTGACAACTATATCCCATAATTCAAAGTTTATAAATTTTAGATAGATTATCATTCTACACTTCCAATAGCTATAATTTACTCCATCAAAAAAAGGAGGCCTATTTATACTTTGACCTTCTACATTGTTATGGGATGAAGATGAAGCCATCTAGTAGACAATTAGTCTATATCTAGATAACCTGCTCTGATACCAATTGTTGGATACTTAAGCTTCTCTAGAGGGGGTGAATAGAGAATTTTTTTAAGTTTTAGTTCAATTTTAAATTTTTTTTAAGCAAATTATAAAAAGGAAGAGGAAGCAATCACAAAATGAAGAAAAAAGAACAATAAAAAGTACTCAGCGATTTATAGTAGTTCGGCCAACCCCGGCTTAGTCCATTCTTCAAGTTCTCCACTTAAGATTTCCCCTTTTACTTAATATCAAAAGTTTACAAGTAACAATTACCTTACTTGTGCCACAACCGGCGATCCCTTCTCCCACCCGGAGAAGAACTCAATGAACCTTGATTACAATAGTAGCTCTTACAAAACTCCTATGATCTCCCAACACTTGCCAAGCTTGATGCAATGAGAAAGGAAGCTTAAGATGGCTAGGGAGGATGCAAAGGATGGGATTTTAGCTCAAGACTTGCAACACTAGTAGTATGATAGCTGTGAATGCTTGTTGTGTGTTTCTACCATGTCATTAGACCAAGATTTATAGTGTTAAGCTAGACTCTAAGTGTGTCTAACGACTAGAAAATGTTTTGCCAACTGACAGAAGATTCGGTACGTCGAAATTCTTCGATCAACTGAAATCTGCAATGGTCGAGCAATTTGGTATGCCGAAATGACTTCGATATACTAAAATCTTCTGATTCAGAATGCCGAAAGTTTCCGATGTGCCGTTTTGATCTTTGCTTTTATCCTCTGCCTTTTGTATTTCAGTGTACCATGTCATGTACTGATTTTTCCTGATTTGGTATGTCAAATTTGTTTGGAGTACCGATTTTCATCTTTCAATTACAGAAGTTCTCAAACCACTTTTTCTCATACGGTATACCGTTATTTTTCGGTATGTCGTTTTTACACCCTTTTTGAATCAATGATAAGCACAATAAGACTTTACATTTTATTACAAAGTTTATCTTAGAATTTTCTTTCTTTCTTCATCTCCGCCATTGTGATAATTCACCGGTGTTTTTTGATACAACAATAATTCTCAAACTATTTTGTTAGATTACTTTTGTTATCATCAAAATCATTACACTTTTATTCCAACAATTATTAGTATTCATTTTCAAAACTCTTACATTTTCCTTTCAAAACCATTTCCATTTCATTCTTTTCGTTGCAAGAATCTATCCATGCAACACATGACCCTCTACTGGGGTCCCAACTCAAATTCATGAAAAACCATACTTTAAAATCATAAATTGGGTCTCATGCCCAAAATTACATAAAACCACACATTAATCACTTTTATTCATTCTTAGGGTTTCAAGCCCAAAACCATTCTCAAATTTACTTATTTGGGTTCCATATTCCTCCATGACATTTACATGGGGGAAGACACCCTAAACACATGCTCATTATCTATTTAAAACCATTAAATCTCCATTTTCCTATTCACATTCATATATTAGGGCTAAGGCAAAATCGATAGACCGAAAACCAGGTTTGGTTTACTGAAAATCTCTGGTTTGATATACTGAACATTTTTGGTATACTGAAACTCTCTGTTTCAGTCGATCGAGTGATTTCGATCTATCGAAACTAGGTATTCTGGCTTAATCTGACAGGAATTTGATATGCTGAACCCAATTAGGCATGTCGAATTTCCCTTATCTAGAACACCTCCCTTGTTTAGTAACCCATCATTCGTTGAAAATGGGAGCCTCCGGCGGACCCCTCGAACATGCATCATAAAACATAGATAAATCAAAGGATGTAGACCCTTGAGTCTACTTCAAAACCCTACAAACCACTCATGAATCCATTCATCATGCAATCTATACAAAAATCATAAAGGGGTGAAGCTCGTCATGAATCTCTATAGCTTACATCCCTAAAACTCGCATAAATCCACCAAATTTCATCCTAAGCCCATGATACCTACATATTCATGCTATCTATCACATTCTCATCTATTCTACTATTTTTCAATGATTTTACATGCAGTTATTCTCATTTTTCATGCATTTAACATGTTAAACTAAAAACGTGGAAATGAGAGAGGAAGAGGGTTGCATACCCTAGGTGGCACTCTAGCAAACCTCTCCTCGCCCCAGCAAAGCTTTCTCCACCGGCGAACCACGTGAACAGGGCACTCCTCCTCCGGCTCACGCACCACTCCTCCTCTCCTTCTTTCTCTTTCGATTGCATCTCCTCTTCCGCTTGCCTCCGCCCCTCTTTATCTCCTCCTCCTCCCTGCATCGTGCCGATGACCCATCTCATCGCCCTCACGTCAGAGGGGACGAGGAGGCACAGGCGTTCCTATGGTGGCACGGGTCGGAGGGAAGAAGGAGAAAGAAGACGAAGATGGTGAGAGCTTGTGAGAGAGAGAAAAAGAAAGAAAGAAACATGGAAAAAGACAGGCATGTAAACTGAGGCGATTATACATCCTCAAATTGGACTCCACAATGGTCCTATATCACAAACAGGTGTACAGAAAGCCAACCAAACCCTCATACTCACAAGAAACAACAAATTATCCATTAATAAACCATTTATACAATATAACAATTAATTACATGGTTTACAATTAAAATGGATAATCAGGTCTAGGTGTCACATCCTACCCTCTTAAAAGAATTTCGTCCTCGAAATTCAGCTCTAGTAAAACAACTAGGGGTACTATCTTTGGATGTCCATCTCGCGCTCCCAGGTAGCCTCTTCTGTACCATGGTGTTGCCACTGAACTAACACCAATGGAATCACTTTATTCCTGAGGACTTGCTATTTTCTGTCCAGTATCTGAACTACATTTTCCACCATAGACAGGTCCTCCTACAACTCCTCTAGCTGCACTGGTGTCACCTGTGACGCATCGACCAAACACTTCCTCAACATAGATACATGAAAGGTGTTGTATACACCAGCCAACTCTGGAGGTAGATCTAGTTTATATGCCACCTCACTAACCTTCTTTGTAATCTGGTACGGTCCGATGTATCTTGGGTTCAATTTACCTCTCTTTCCAAACCGCATCACACCCTTGGTTGGTGACACCTTCAGGAAAACGAAGTCTCCTACTTTGAATTCCAGTGGTCTCCACCTCCTATCTGCATAGCTCTTCTGCCAACTCTTGGAAGACAACAACCTCTTCCTAATCAAATCCACCTTGCCCTCGTACTACTGTACGATCTCGGGCCCAACTAACTATCTCTCACCCACCTCACTCCAGCAAGTGGGTGTCCTGCAGGGTCAGCCATATAATGTCTCATATGGCGCCATACCAATACTGGCGTGGTAACTGTTATTATAAGTAAACTCAATCAGAGGTAAGTGATCCTCCTAGCTATCGCCAAAGTTCAAGGCGCAAACCCTCAGCATGTCCTCTAGTGTCTGGATGGTCCTTTCTGTCTGGCCATCCGTTTGGGAGTGAAAGGCGGTACTAAAGTTCAGCACAATTCCAAATGCCTCCTGTAAAGCTCCCTAGAACCTCGATGTAAATCTCGTGTCTTTGTCAGATACAATAGACAATGGGACACCATGCAATCTCACAATCTCTGCCACATACAACTCTGTCAGCTTTGCCAAAGGAAGATTCACCCTCATTGACAAGAAATGTGCTGATTTTGTAAGGCAATCAACTATCACCTAAACTGTACCATTCTTTTTTCGGGTTCGTGGCAATCTCAACACAAAATCCATCGACACATTTTCCCATTTCCACACTAGAACGTCGAGAGGCTGTAAAGTCCCTTCGGGCTTCTAGTACTCTATTTTCACCATCTGGCAAGTTACACACTTCGCCACATACTCAGCAATCTCCCTCTTCATCCTAGGCCACCAGAAATTCCTCATCAGGACTTTATATATCTTGGTGCTTCGTAGATGATTAGTATATCTAGAGTGGTGAGCTTCATTTAGCAAACTATTGTTGACATTGATCCCATATCACAAACAGGTGCACAGAAAGCCAACCAAACCCTCACACTCACAAGAAACAACGGATTATCCATTAATAAACCATTTATACAATATAACAATTAATTATATGGTTTACAATTAAAATAGATAATCAGACCCAAGTGTCACAAAAATGCAGCTAAGGCTAAGTACTTTCAACAGTAAAATAAAACCACTAAACAACAGAAATAAAACTAAACTAACACTCACTAGATCCCTGATGTGTGGCAGCGTGACCCCTCCTATATGCACTAGCAACCAACAACTATTGTCCTGCACTTGGCAAAACACACAAAACAAAGCACACGAGAGTGACCACTCAACGATTACCTAGTATGCACCCCA
Organism: Posidonia australis; assembly: GCA_024699735.1. Taxonomy (NCBI): domain Eukaryota; kingdom Viridiplantae; phylum Streptophyta; class Magnoliopsida; order Alismatales; family Posidoniaceae; genus Posidonia; species Posidonia australis. The sequence goes on along the minus strand of JAMKQA010250433.1, from coordinate 3,384 downwards.
CCTACAACTCGGCATCCTATGCCGAGGGCAACCAAGTATATGCATCACACTCGAATGCCACCAAATCAAAAGGGCAATCTATCGACGCCCAACACACATGCATTAGCATCCCTCTGGGATGTTGCAACACTAAACCAGGCAGTCTACCACCACCTGGCAAGCCACAAAATCACAAAACCATGCCTTTAAAACCATTCTTTTCTTTTTCATTTCAAAACCACATGCATGCACTTTTAAAACCTTTTATGCATGCCTGAGAAGGCTACTCTCGCCATCTCAAGCCCAAAACCACACCAAAGCACAACTACAAAGACTCTGTTCTACACAACATGGTCCCCTCTGGACCCAAGCACAATACCAAATCATGGAGCCTCTGCTCCCAAACCACGGAGCCATTGCTCCCAAAACACTATGCCTCAACAAGCGCCAAAGCCACAGCCTCCTCTAGGCCTAAAGCCTGATTTCCTGAACTAGAACTCCGTACAAACACAAGCACAAAACAGTGTGTCGAATTGCCCGGTGCCAAGTAGACAACACTGGCCACAAGCAGTCCACCGAGGAGCAACCACAGCGTCTGCACTGCCACGGTGTGCCACCCTATGCAAGAGCTAACCACCGTGCTGCGATTCTCCCACCTAGAGAACCCGCACAAAGCCAACCCCTCCTAGGAAGGCAGTCTTGTCTCTCAGGCTGCTATCTGCTACGGGGCGTGCGTCCTATCCGCATTGGCCACCACAAGGTACGCCTCCTCATGGTGCTCAGGAAGGAGTCTCATACTTTCACACCCAACAACACCTGAGCCTTAGTGCTCACAACGACAATAGGAGTATCATACCTCCCTGTCATGCCATGAAACTCCTCAACCCGTGGACCACAATCCTAGTATCCAAACGACAGTCAAGGAGTGTCGTACCTCCAAGACCCAATGAATCTCAGCCTCAGGTATCTCGACCCCCAACACAAATAGAAAGCACCAGAAAACTCTTTCCAAAACTATTTCCAAATCTGTACTTTTCTCTTTCCAAAACTCTCTTTTAGAAAATCTTTTCAAAACCATTAAATATCCTTTAAAACTCAAGAAACATTGTGCCCAACAGCGATACATAAACCAAAGGCCGAGAAACCAAAAACAAAACATTGCCTTGACAGCTCTCTTGTCAAATCCAGGCAAAAACACCTTGGGAGCGTATGGGTTCACAAGTACCAGACTCAACCCACGACCACAACCCAAGAAAAAACCAACAAAACATCCTCTAAGTGTCGAACTCACCAAGAAGACACCACAGTAAAGCAAACACAACCAGAACTCTACACTCTAGTGCCAAGTGTAAGACGCCTACTAGCTCATGTTCCTCGAGAGCACAGCTAGATCGGCTCAAACACCTGAGACAGTGTCACTGAATACTCCATTCAGTGCACTGCATACAAAACCACACAAGTCCTAAACTTAGAGAATGCTATCAGAATCCCTAAATTCCAATCTAAACCATTCGGGGAAAGAGCCTATTATTTTTAAATCATTTCATCTTTTATTCTACCTACACCCAAGGTGGAATCTTACTAATTTATTTTAGGCAAACCCTAGACCATTCTAATGATTATCCTAATCATTTATGTCATTATATTTATCTCCCCAAGATTAATACACACACACTCACACACACATATTAATCAAAACATCAAATATCTTAATGCAGGATCAGGGCCTGGATTGGCAAACCAAAAAACCACTCAGTCGATCGAAAACTCTTGATTCGGCAAACCGAGATCGAAAATGTTTGGTCGACCGAACCAGGAATTTTGTCAACACCCAAGACCCAAAACGGCAGACCGAATAAATTCGGTCGACCGAATCAGGGATCAAGGGGACATCTGGAAGTCTAAAACGTTATGCCGAAATAATTCAGCATACCGAGTCAGATGAACCCAAGCACCCAAAACGAGACCTAAAGTTCCAAATCTACAAACCATCAAACCAAACCATACAAACAACATATCAAAATGCAGATCTCGACGAGATCTTCCAAACCAGACAAGCAACAACAAGATCCATCAGGCGGATCTCGAGAAATCAACATAAAACACAAAGGAGGCACTATTTATCCCAAATCATAAATATGGCCATAAATGGCCCACTATGACCGTGCCCGACCGTGAGGGAGGAGTGGGGAGGAGACCACAGCCATGCCAATGATGGCGAAGGTGCAAGGATAAAAGAAAAGAAAAGGGAGTCGCCACCTAGTCTTTTAAGGGAAAGACGAGGAAAACCACAGAAGGATGAATGCATGAGATGCAAATGGGAAGGTTGGCTGTCTGCTAACCAGAGGATGGGTAAGGATTCCTATTACTCACGAGGAAGGTGTTAGGCACCCTCGTACGCCCGAGAAACTCGATCTTTCTAGTCCTATTGCTTGTTAAAGGTTTGATGGATGTTTGCTAAACCTGGATCATGCTCTAATCAAGCCAATGTGTATGGATGTGACAAGACCAAATGAATGTGCAAGACGATGCGTGAAAACTGTGAAGAAATTCACATGAAATCATGATAAAGTCGTGAAAATCAAAAGTGGAAAAAAATAACCCGTGATGGGGTTAAATGTCGGCTTTGACAAGCCTTTCGCTGTACGTAGACATGGAAAACGGGCCGGGCCGGCCCAGGCCCGTCGCGGGCCGCGGGCCGGGCTAGGCCCGACAGGCCGGCCCGCCTAGGCCCGTCGGATAGGCCCATTTCGGCCCACGGGAACTGGCCGGGCTGGGCCGGCCCGCGAAACTGCAACGGCTACAGTAGCCGTTGCTACTGTAGCAACGATAATGTAGCTGTTGCTACTGTAGCAACGGCTATTTTTGTATTTTTCATTATTATTATTTTTTTAAATCACTCATTTTAACCTATATATACCCCCCCATACCTTTCATTTTTTCCACAACTCTCTCAACTCTCCTCTACAAAATTCTCAAGTCTTCTCTACAACTCTCTCAAGTGCAGATTTTGCTTTGGCTTTGGATTCTGCCTGGTCTTCTGCTCTCCAGACTCCAGTCTCCAAGCAACAGTAGCTGTGCCAGCAACATCAAATTTTCTTTACTTCTAATCCCTCCAAATTCTTTACTTCTAATCCCTCCATTTTTGGGTTTTGGTTATTGTGGGTTAAGGGTTTTATTTAAATGGCAAATTTTGATAATATTGGTAATATTGGTACACATGATTATATCCCTAGTATGGAGTCAGATAATCCTAATAATACCCCAAATACTTCACAATTCACAGCAAAAAAACCTAGGAAACAATCTTCTTGGGTTTGGAAGCATGTTACATTAGACCCTATAGATCAAACTAGGTGTTACTGTAATTATTGTAATACCACATACACATGTCCTAGGGGAGGG
>JAMKQA010250431.1:0-10911 GCA_024699735.1 Posidonia australis | reverse complement strand
TCTTGGCTATTCCAGTATCTACAGTTTCATCAGAGGCCGCTTTTAGCACCGGAGGTAGAGTGCTTGATCAGTATAGATGTTCTATACATCCAACTACAGTTGAGGGTCTTATATGTGCACAAGGTTGTATTAGAAATGAACTTCGTGGTAAGTTACAATTAGACATTACACTTACTTTCTATTTTTATAAATTCATTTACATAAATTCTTTTGTTTTTTCATTACATTTATAGGAGAAAATCTTGTTGATGTACTTCTTGGATCAAGAGCTGAAGATTTTGATGATGGAAACCTTGAAACAAGTAATTCTCAATTTCTCATTCTCTTTTAATCTTTGCTATACATTCATAAAATTATTCTTATAATTTGTCGAATGTTTAATTTTTAGATGCTAGTTAAGATGTTACAATGTTATTTTCTTTTTGTAAGGACATACATAACACAATACTCTTCAATTGTGCTATTATGATGAAGAGCAACATATTGTAGAGACTAAGGTACTCTTTAAGAAAAATGTCACCGTTATTTTGCACTTTATTACATCTAGTGGTAAATTTTTCACGACTAGATGTATTTTTTTGAATAATATGCTGATCTTTCCTTGTGTTATTCACAGACAAAGGCTGAGAGGAAGAAATGAAGCCATTCGTTTCTATATTTTGATCTTCTATTCCTCTTGTGGAGTTTTGAGTGTTTCTTGAATGTTTGTTTACGATTTGCAATATTTGGTCTTTTAATTAAACAATGTAATATTTGGACTCATTTTGTTTTTTTTATCAAACATATGTAAAACTTTCATCTCTTGGTTTATGTGTTGATTACTATATTATCAATTCTTATAAATTATAATGCTATTATGAATTATTAACATGATTATCTTGAGTTAAATTTAGTCTATGAAATGATGAAAGCTCGTGAAATGATATAAGTTTAGATTTTAACAATAAAATAAATTCACCCGTTAACCCTACCAAATACCCATCACCCGTTAACCCTATCTATCACTTATAAAATGATATAAATTTAGATTTTAACAATATAAAAAAGTCACCCATTAACCCTACCCATCATCCGTTATTCTAATGGATAGTGGGTAGGGTAGCGACTAGAATTTTGTAAGACAGGTATTAACCCGACCCGTTACCCATTAAGAAAGGACGGGTTAGGGTTAGGGTGGACCTCTAACCCGACCCAACCCGACCCATTTACAGCCCTACATACTTTCAACCAATAGTTAAACTCGATGTCGTGAATGACTATCTAGAAATATTATACCTCCTAAATCCGTCAACACTTACCTGTAACTTCTTGATCTCTGAACTTTAACCTAAGTTTTGTGCTCAATCATCTAGGAATATCATTATACCCTTTGATTTTGGCAATACAATCTTTTGACTTATTAGTCCATAAGACCAATCAATGGTAAAAACTTACCAAAAAAAAAATTTCTCATCATTTTCCAAATCATTTTGAAATATTTTAAAATTATACCAAACACCAAATTAATCACTGACTAGAACATGTCACAGTCTTGTACCGTTCAAGCCAAAACCATGCAATAAAACCATCCCTGTCATCTACACTATAAAACTGCACTTGTCTTCCACACTATAAAACCATACCGGGTATTTACACTAAGAAAGGAAAATAGGACATTCAAACTGTAATAAGTGTATGCATACATAATCCAGAAAATTCCATAATATACCAAAATCAAGATTATGAAATTATCAATCATAAACAATTAAAATCTCAAGAATCCGATATTTAAAATTCAAGATATCAACAGATAAAGGTAGCACACTCACATAGTGAACATTGCCACTGTGAGTTAACATGCAACAGTTAAACTCAATAAAGCATGAAAATTCACCAATAATTGTTGTAAATTATACACGAAGCTTGAATCAACAAGCATTTATAACATGCATAACAAACTTGAATTGCAATCAAAAGACTCACTGTGAAGTGTGTACACTCGAATTACCATAAATACACATTCCATTTATAATGTCCAAGAACGCACTTGTCACAACTAACACAATACTTGCACATACGCACTTGCATGCACCCCACTTGTGCAAGGAAACATATTAATATATTTAATCACATCCAAAGATCATCTCTATTGATCATCAATACAAAATTAAATCAAGATTATCAAATAATACCAAGTTTCACTTAAATATAAATAATCCCAATAACATTCATCAATTATAAACAAAAAATCTCCATTCAAATTATCCTTTAAACAAATACAACCACCAATATAATGCTAAGTGGAATACTAATCTTTCATTTACGACTTGCAGTGCTATGACTACTGAAAACCCAAAATGCATGGGTCAACCGCACCCACAAACTGCATGGAGAAACCTGACCAAACAAATGTGCAACTCAACCACACCAAACAAAAATCACAAATGTTATGCTACAATCCTTGGGTTGAGAACCACACACAAAGAACTCCCGAAGATGCTCATAGCCCACCTGGGCTGTCGTACATGAAAGCAACCAATCAAAGATGTGTCCACCACTTCTGAACTGTCTAATAATTAACAAATAAGTATCAGATCTCCAATTTAGCTGCAAGAGAATGGGGACTCTGCCAACAGTCCAATCTTCAATTTTGCTGCCTTACATGACTCTAATATGGACATGATGGCAACCTTATTAAAGATGATGTCTGATGACCTGACTGAAGATGATGTTGACACATGGTTTGAGCAACTCCATGAAAAATTTGCCAAATAAAATATTGCATCTTCGAAGAGTTCTTGTGATTCCAAATGAATCACTCAAAACCAATCCAAGTCCCACCATCTACAATGACATTGATGATAGATTTCACACATAAGGAACCTTTCCTAACCACAACCAGCTATGAGAATCCAGATCCAATGGTAGTCAACTTGAACCATGGGATTTCCGAAGAGGCTAAAGTGCACACAGATCAAAAATGTTTTATTATCATAAATATCCACCCAAAATCTCAAGCTCCAAACAATCCCTGACTGAGAATGTTCACAATACTCAAACAAGTTGCGGAAACATGTTCCTAAGCAGAAAGTTTATAAAGATGGAAATATACAATTGCAAGCTAAAATTCAAGAGAGAAGTAATTTCTAAGTGATTAACAAAGCAGACTCATTATTTGTCTCTCCTAAATGATCAAAAATGTCATAAATTTAAGTTTCTATCTGAGTATACCTTTGCTAATACAGGAACAGAAAATCTTAAGTTCCAATCTGCAATTACAAGGTCATCATAAAAATGCAGAACTTACAAGGTTCTGATGATTGTATGCTTAGATACAATCTTGTCATATAATAATTAATCGGAGATCTAACAGCATATGATCTTTACAATGATCTCCAATGAAAATAAACAGGAAAGTCAAGATGAACAGCTATTTCAAGTGCAACTTGAAATAAATAAGTTTCAGGTATAAATACAGAACTTGCACGGTTAATGTGATCATATTAAAATAAAGATTGTTAGTTTTGACTTCTTGAACAACACAAGGAAATGACATATTTTAAAATAAAAACTGAAGTACAAATACACCTTCCCAGTTCCAGAAGGCTCGAAAAGCAACAAACCTTTCAAAGGCGACAAAAGACCAGTAAAATACCTGGAACAAAATTTTAAATAAGAAAGGAATTCATTTTCATGTATAGTTATTTTTATGTTGTACACACAGAAATGTACAACTGCACCAGTCCACTTTGTCCAACCATATACATCAACAAGATACTCAAATCATATCAGCGTATTGATTATGCAAGTTCAAATATTCAACAAAGAAAAGAAAAATGCTATATTGTTAAGACCACATTGGTATGGGGAAACGGCTTTGCAAGCGAAGATAAGAGCTGTGTTTCCTCAATGGGGGTGTATACACAATTAAACACCCACCCATGCCGTCTCTTTACCCCTCAATTCAATTCCAACAGAAAAGTAAAGCGAGGTGGAGAAGGTTTTATATATTAAAAAAGGGAAGAAGCAAGAAAACCATATCATAGAAAAGCATTGACGGGAATACGTACTTGGGATACTTAATAGGCATAACAACAGCTTCTTTGAGAAGGCGTTTGGCGGTCTCCAGCCCCTTAATGGTTTCCCACTTTACATCTGGACTGCTGTGGATGATATCCCCGCAAGAAGACATATAAAATTAGTTGAGTATTTCTTATTAGAGTAAGGATAACGAGGAAAATGCATAAGCAATCAATACAAATAAAGATGCCAACTTGAATTGCAAAAAAAAAACATACTTCATAGGAAGGAGCTGAGACTGAGAAAAATACCTGCATAAACTTTCTGCTAAGGAACGTGTTTCTGCAGGCGCCAGTGGAGGAAGCAGAGGCCTTTGGCTGAAAATGGGAGATGGAAATGTAGATAGAGCGGAATGACGAATTCGTTCGTGAAAGGGGACAAAGCTAGTAGAAGGGCAGCTGTATGTATAAAATATCGGGCATATTACATTTTATTTTCCACAATAAATTTTTTAACTTGATATCTTTATTTTTTTTTTCTTTACAACTTATTCTTTAAATTACCTCCGTTAATTAAAAAGGCCCCTATGTCACGTTTAAAAGGTCACGTGATCTCTATAATGTATTTTTCTAACATATTTGACCTTCTTACCCATTTTCTTCTTCCTTCTGTTAACTATTGAAAATTTTAACTTAATATATTAAACTTTTTTTTGTTAATATCTTAAATAAACCATTCAAAACATTGTTAAGGTAATCTATTAATCACAATTTTCATAAAAAAAAGGCTTAATTCATTAAACACAATAACATCTTAACATGATTGAAAATAGGATAATTTATTTAACATAGTTTCCACAAAATAGACCTACAATTTTCAGTAAATTAGTAGCTACCTATTAACATTCAAAATGCTACTCATTAAATACCACTATTTTCACAAAATAAACATCATTGTTTTTACAAAATAAACACCACTGGGAACAAAATATACATCGTTGTTTTTATAAAATAAACACCACTGTGGAAACAAGATAAATATTACTATAGAAACAAAATAAACAATTGTCTTCCTTAGTTGAAGTTGTTGGTAGATCCTTGAGTACTTGACCCACCTCCCTTATTGTTATTGGTAGGAGTGGCCTTTCCTCTTGGAATATAAATTGATTTACACTTGTTAGGTTTCCTTATAATAACTCCACCATGTCTTTCTAATTCTTCCACGAATGAAACACCAACACCAATAGAGTTGTTAACCTTATTGCCTTTTTCCTCTATCATCTCTAAAACCAACACCTCTATCACCTTTAGCACCAACGAATGAAGAATTAACACATCTACCACCGCTACCAAAGGATGAAGAACTAACACCTCTACTACTTATGGATGGATAGAAGAGTGCCAATAAAGAGGTTTAGATTCTCAAAAGACTGAAAACATCTAATTCAAACTATATTATGTTTAGAAGTACTAAGTAACAAGATTTCACAATAATATGGTCAGATTCTCAAATTAGATTATGTTTCAATTCAGAATAGATATCTCAAAGTTTAGATTTCCTTCAAGTCAAAACAACCTTAGAAGAAAAAGATTAAATCTATACCTCTAACACCTGTTGTCTTTACGACATTTTGAGTAAACCTCTTCTAATTCTGGCTTCTCCCATAAGTGTTTGCTAATTTATTAGATAACATGTGTGACCGTGCCCCCGGCCCGGGGGCCGATCCGGCGCGGAAGTCGCGCCAAAGGGGAGGAGGCCACAGCCATGCCAAGATGGCGAGGGCGCGAGATGGGACGAAAAAGGAGAGAAATGGAGTCGCCACCTGGTCTTTTAAGGGAAAGATGAGGAAAACCACAAATGAATCACTAAAAGTGAATGAATGAGACGCAAACGTGAAGACCAGATGTCTACTAACCAAAGGATGGGTAAGGATTCCTATTACGCACGGGGAAGGTGTTAGGCACCCCCGTACGCCCGAGAAACTCGATCTTTCTAGTCTAATTCGCTTTCTTGAGGCTGAATGAATGTTTTCTATGCCTATATTGTGTTCTAATCATGCTGATGTGAGTGCCAAAACAAGACTGGATGGATATGCAAGATGATGTGCAAAAATTACGGAGCAATCCACATGAATTGACAAAATCGCAGAAAATTACATGAAATGACGATGTTTTTGTAAAGAACGCCTTCGAAAACCATGTTGATGTCAAAAGGATAAAAAGTCGAGTCAACCTGTGTTCTCGGAATCATGGAAAAAGTCGTGAAAATCAAAAAAGGGAAAAATAATTTGTGATGGAGTCAAATGTCAGCCCTCAGGCCTGTTAATGTACGCCCCTGGGCGATGAAATCCAAATCAAATTGGAAAATTTGAAAACATGGAATAAAAATAGTTAAATCGAATATCAAATGAAGGAACTTGAAAACAGACGAGAGAAAAAAACCACGAAAGAATGCATGAAATGCAGACTTATCCAAAAAGGAGGGACTAAAGTGCAAATACAGCAAGAACTGTGTAAAATGCATGGAAATGTACCTAAATGGGTAAAAGACACTAAGGAATGCTGTAGACAAAGGCTATGCATGACTTGGTGCAATAATAGACACACAAGTGCATGAATTGATGACACAGGGACAATTTGGTCATTTCAGTGGACAAATATGATGAATGCATGCATGGGGACAATGCATGGTCTAAGGAATGCCAAAATGTATGAAAAATGTCAAGAAAGAGGAAAACATGCAAAAGAAAAGGTCATGAAACAATAAAACAATGTAAAAACAATAAATGATAAGTATAAGGACTATAACGCAAAATTCACAAAAGGAATGAAAATCTGGTTTAAAAGTCATTCAGAAACTTCTATCCTAGTATACCGATGATGGATCAAAGGACAATGTGATAATGGGATGTGAGAATTATACTTAGATGATTTCTTGAAAACTCAAGGTCTAATTTTCAAAATTCCTACATAGGGTGCAAATCTGACAAAAATGTGAAATCAGATGTTCATTTATATTTCAAACAGGTTTTTGTGATGAAAACTTTATTCAAATGGTGATTTTATATGTACATGGGATCAATTAATGTGAAACATATTAAAATGTGATTAAAATGCAATAAAAACTGTCATTAATGATTTTTAAAAAACTTAAGGGACCTAGATGTAAATTTTCCTATTTAAAAACATTATTGATTAAATTCAGCGACTGATTTGTAAAATTCCAAGACCAAAATGTGATAAAAATCAAGTTTTTTTCATTGTCAATGTAATTATGAATATTTTTAAGGTCTAAAATGCAAATTGTACAAAAAATCTCTTTTCAAAAACTCTAGAGGCTAAAATGCAAAAGTTCAGGACTTAAATGCAAAGAAAACAGAATCTCAGGGGTATAAGTGTGATAAAACATGCATGAATAGGACTGAAATGTAATTAAAGCTTTAATAGAGCAAAATATGCAATATTCACAATGTAATTTTTAAAATATGCAAAGTCAGGGGTCATCAAGTAAATTTTCAGAACTAATTTGCAAAGTAAACATGAACATAGGGGTCTTACTATAAATAAATAAGAATATATGGGACTAAAAATTAAATTACCATTTACACAGGGGAAAATATGTAATATTTACACAAATAATAAACAAATGAAACTTATTTAAATTTCCAGGGGCTTAAACATAAAACCACAGGACCTATGTGTAATAAAAAGGGGCCTAAAAGTAATAACAAAAGGACCTAGATGTAAGAAAGGACCTAAAAGTAATGGAAATGGACCTGAATGTAATAAAAAAGGACCTGAAAGTAATTCTAAGGACCTAAATGTAATTATTAAAAAATTAAAATAAAATAATGAAAAGAAACCCAAATCTCTTCTATCCTCGCCGACGCCAACTTCGGCGAGCTCCCGAAGGCGGTGCAGCGGTGGTGGTTGGGGAAGCAAGGGGAGCCATGACGAGCTCCCCCGCGGCAGTGGGCTGCACTGGGGAGGCCTCCCCCACCTCGAGCTCCGGCATGCGGCGGCCGTCGCCGGAGAAGACAACGGCGGAAGCTCTTGGCGGTGGCTTCGTGGCTGGGACGTTGTGGCGAGGACCTAGAGAGCGTCGGGGACGTGCTCGGAGAGTTCCAGTGAGGTCAATGGGGGCTGGGGTGGCCCGACGAGCTCTCCCCACCTTGCGCTCCGGCGAGGAGTGTAGCGGCGACAACGGCGGTCTTCTCATGGTTGGAGTGATGTCAGGTCTGCATAGGGAGGCTCGTGGTGATGTGGCGGAGCCCTTGAGCGTGGCCACTAGTGGTGGGGACCTGCGGAGGCCTCGAACGACTACGTGGTGGGGATCACCTGCACAGAGCAGCGGCGAGGTTGTAGAGTTGACAGCGACGCCTCCCCTTGCCACGGGAGGCCAAAGAATCCTCCCCTGAGCGTCATGGCCCAGAGAGGAGCAGGAAGAAGAGAGGAGGAAGGCCCATGGGGCCTTGCTGAAGCCTAGGAGATCCAAGGCCTCGCCGACGGTGGTGAACCCACCACCGGAGGCAAAGGGAGGAGGCACAGAGCGGCAGTTTCCGGCAATGTGTGGCCTAGAAAACTACATAAAGGTTGCACAGAACTAATGCAATTGATCTAGAACTAAGCAAAAGAAAGAGAATTACCTGGATAGAAGTCCGATTGTCTCCCGGCGACGGCGACGACGCTCCGGCGGACCACTCTGGCTACAATGGTTCAGGGGATCTCTGGGGCTTAGAGAGGTGTCTGGGGAGATGGACAAGGTTTGGGAGATGGCTACAACTTGCTCTGGGTGCGGGAAGTGGAGGAAAAGGTTGTTGCAGGGGGTCACTCCAGTGGTCTCTCTGCTCTGTTCTCCTAAGTTCTCTCCCGATCGTTTTTTTTTTCTTTGTTGCGGTTTTCCCAGGTTTTTAAGGGATGTGGAATGCACGAGGAGGGTCGTGGCTGGCAGTTGGTTTTCGTGGGGGAGAGGAGTGGGTGCAGTTGGGGAAGAAAGGGGAGAGTGGATCTGGTTGAGGGGAGGAAGAAGAGTATTCATTTATTTTTTTCAAGTTCTAAGTTTTCAATTAAAATGGTTTGGGCTTAACAGGCTTGGTTTTGTGGGCTTTTGGTTTTTTCTTTTTTGTTTTGGTTTTGATTTTGGTTTTTAGGGTTTTATTTTAGTATTTTGGTTTTGTTTTAAGTTTTTGATTTTGTTTTTGATTTTTGATTTCGTTTTAAGATTTTTTTGGGTGATTTTAATTAAATTTTGATTTTGTGATTTTGAAGTTTAATTGTTTTTAAATTAGGGTTTTTAGGAGTTTGAATTTAATTATGAGATTTTAAGTTAGTTTCTTTTGAGATTAATTAAATGATTTAGGGTTTTTAGGTTTTAATAATTTTAGGTTTTTGTGACTTAATTAATTAGTTTTAAATTAGGATTTTCAAGATTTTAATTATTTTAGAGGTTTTTAGGTTTCTTGGATTTTAATTAGAGTTTTTAGTTTAAATTAAGGTTTTGGGTTTTAATTGGAATTTTGGGTTTTAATTTAGGTTTTTTGGATTTTAGACATGGTTTTTAATTTAACTAGGGTTATTTGGATTTTAATTAAAGTTTTGAGTTTGAATTAGGGTTTTTAGAATTTTCAGTTGAAATTTGTGTTTTTTGGATTTTAATTAAAGTTTTGGGTTCAAATTAGGGTTTTTTGGTTTTAATTATGGGTTTTTTTTAGTTTAATTAGGTTTTTGGGAAAAAAATGGATTTCATTTTGTTTAGACTTTAATTAGGGGTTTTCACTCGATTAATTAGGATTTTAAGTGGATTTTGATTTTAATTAGGGTTTTCACTTGATTTTTGGATTTTAAGTGGATTTTGCTTGATTTTGATTTTAATTAGGGTTTTCACTTGATTTTTGGATTTTAAGTGTTTTAGGTGAATTTTGTTAATTTGGTTTTTAATTAGGGTTTTAATTAATTAATTTGAATTTTAAGTGGATTTTGGTGAATTTTGTTTATTTTTGGTTTTAATTAGTGATTTTACTTAATTAATTAAGGTTTTATGTGGATTTAGGTGAATTTTGTTTATTTTAGTTTTAATCTAGTGGTTTTTGCTTGGATTAATTTAGAGTGGGCTTATGTGGGCCTAATGGGTTTGTGTGGGCCTAGTGAGCTTGAATGGGTCTAGTGGGCTTGTGTGGGCCTAATGGACTTGTGTGGGCCTAATGGACTTGTGTGGGCCTAAGTGGGCTTAGGGTTCTATGGAGTTAGGGTTTAGGAGTGATGGTTGCAACCAAAGCATCTTCTAGAGGAGCCTGCTGCCAAGTGACTGTAAAATCGTGGTGTCTACAACATGCAAGTAGCTTTATTGTGTCCTTTTCTCCACACTTGTTGCATCTAATGGTCCATTGGAATTTTGTAATAGAATGTGGTCTTTAAGCTTCATCGACACTTCTCTTTCTTTTCTTCTTTGGCCTACCTGGTTGAATTCTTTTTGCAGGAGGTAATATCTCAATAGTGTCGCTCTCGAGCCACTAGCTCATGTCTAGAATAGGAAACATCAAGTCTTCATACATTTTTGCAAAAGCAGATCTATGATAATATGAACTCACATATGTCTCAAGCATCTCCTTATTGAACAAGATGACAGCCACAACATGAGTGCAAGGAATGCTTGAAATGTCCCATTACCTACTGTAACCATGCCGACGGGGGTGGCCCACACGGAAAGGTGGTATGTGTGCCAAAGGAGCGGCAAAGCCACGGTAAAAAAGAAAAGGGGGAAAAAGCAAAAATGCAGGAGTCGCCACCTAGTCTATTATGGAAGACGAGGAAAACCATAAAACACATGAAGAATCATGCAAACAAAATAAAAGGGGCTGCGTAAAACCAGAAATGCGGGTAAGGATCCCTATTACGTGCGAGGAAGGTGTTAGGC
>JAMKQA010250430.1:0-12652 GCA_024699735.1 Posidonia australis | reverse complement strand
CGGTCGACCGTTTTTCTTGTAGCTTTAATTTCCTTTGAATTTCGGTGCTCCGTTTGATGTTCCGATATTCCCTGAATCGGTATACCGAAAATATTCGGCATGCCGTTTTGTATATGAACTACAAACACTTTCTTTCTTTTCATATCAGTCCATTTTTATATCAAGAGTACAAATAAATTAATATTACACCTTTGTAAAAGATTTGCATATTTAATACTTGAGTGTTTCATATTTTCTTAAGTGATTACTTATATTTAATCACATGTCATTTGTTATCATCAAAATATACATATAGATTTTTTCAACAAATACTGCATTAGAATTGACAGACCATGGGACATAGGATGTTGGCAAAGCTTGAAGAGTAGACCAATATAAGTTAAGGGCTTCATTACGAGCAGAGATAGAAGAGAACTTTAGCAGGTATTTTCCAGAAGAGAAATCCAACACTTCTACAAAGGTAGAAGTAGGCTAGTTTGCACGCAGGTGATCCTCCAGAATATTCTTCGTCAGGTGTGTGGAGTGCGTCGTAACAATCGCGCAACAGGAGAGATAATGCACTTGATCATAGACTGATTCGTAGATGGGAAGGATATTAGGAGCGTGTGGGGTGAGCCCAGTCATCCTTTCAGAGTCAAAAGTGAGCTTGGAGGCCTGTGAAAATTTGCAGATGGCTACTGAGTGTGAGCGCGAGGAACACTTGTAGCAAGTTCCACGATATCTACAATACTTTTTCGAATGACCACGAAGACCATAGGAAAAACAGTGTCCTTGTTTTCTACAGAAGCTTACTAGATGTGAAACTCTCCTCCGTCGATTGACTACCTCCCATGCACCGGAAAGGTCTTCGAAAGTAGGGTGGTGTTCCTCTGTAAGGCGGCAAGGCTCTGCTAGTTCTTGAGAGTCTTTGCAGGGAGAGCCCAAAAAAGAGAAGCGAGAGTCGGAAACGGCATAAGACTTGAAGCCGCAGTTTAGAGTGAAGTTACAAGATACGTCTCGATTGGCAGACTTAGCCCCAGAGGAAATCTCTTTGTCAGAGATACGGTGGATGAAATATGAAGGATACAAAGAGACGTTGTCAGAAGTCGTACAAGACGTAAACTCCGCATGAAAAAGAGGCGAATCATAGGGATTAGATGCACAATTAAAGTCACAATTAACAGATCCATTAGCTGAGTTAACTTGCCCCTTAGCCCTACATTTCATATGTCAATGTGAAAATGACGAAATGCACTGTACGTCCGTTTGCACCTTGTTAATAAGTAGAATTAGAGGGTATTATGGTCATTTAATGGGGTGGAGAACTGGAAAACGGCAAGCAAACGTCGCAACTACCACTCACTTTCTCTATTTATTATTCTTAATTAATTAATTATTTGTAAACAAATATTTTTTATTTATTCCCGCGTATAAATTATCCACTCCGTTCTCATTTTTCGGTTTTCTGAAGACTCCCTTCTCTCTCTTTCTCTTCCCCCCACCCTCTCTCTCTCGGATTCCGTCGCTGGTCCTCGTCGGAGACCCACTCCTCCGGCCTTGGGTACCGGAATTCCCGCAGCCTTGCCTTGGAAGGCCCCGGGATTCGTGCGTCGGTCTGTGTTCTTGCGGCGTGGTCGGGGTGGGAATGTGGGATTGGGATTTGGAGGACAAACTGCGGTGTTGATCTGTAGAGGAATTTAATTCTCCGGGGTTGTTTCCTGTGGTTTGGGAAGACGGAGACAGAGGTGGCTTCGTGTGGCGGAGGGCGTGATGAGATGGTAGGTCTACGAGATCTGTTTGGTTTTCTGTTGTTTCTGCAATTTATTCCCTTTTTCTTCCGGTCTCGTGCTCGTCACAATTTGCATTTCATTTAGCACAGAATTTCTAGTTCTATATTTGTATCCTCGTTACAACAGTAAAAAGTTTTTCTATTTTGGTGGTGTTCACCGGAGATCTTGAATTTCGCAGTTTGGTACGGGATAGAAGTCATTTGCTAGTTGGTTTCCTTCCTTTTTTGTTTTGGTTTCTGCTTTTGGTGTCTACAGTAGTCGGAATTCGTAACGAGGTTGCGAAGGCTTTCGCCCCCTCCTTGCTAGCCTTAAATTTCGGAAGTTTGCTTGGACAATATTGTGTTGGCGTTGCATTACCGATGCGTGAGGAGTTTTCTTTTAAAAATCTGCGTTTATGGTAAAGGTTTCCTCTTTTGGCTAATGGGTATGGAAGAAAAACAAGAAACTTGCATAAGGTTCCTTATTATAGCCGTGCTTATGGTAACGTTCTTTCTTTTTTCTTCTGCAATTAGGTTTCCTTGTTATTACTTTAATAGGATATCTTTCCTTGTTTTGATATGTCTCTCTGTCTGCCCTCCTAGAATACGTTTGGATGTTCAGACATGTAGCACTGTAGACATGATTAATGATGGCTGACTGATAATAGTTCTAGTTTTGTTGTAGCATGGCTATTTTACTTTAGCATCTCATCTGAAAGTTTGTAGATCATGCATAATTCACATGAATCACCACAAGTAAAGAAAGGCATGGAGAAGTTGAGTCCTTTTTCTTTGAATTATTAGGCCTATCCACCGTTAGTATTGAATTTTAGCATATCAAAATTTTAGTAGTATGGGTTTAGTTTGTTGAAATCCAGATTTAGCCTGCTTTCTTTATTAGCTTACCGCAAGCAGTCACTCTTGCTATGTGTCAGTTTTTTCTGTAGATTTTAGAAGTGCTAGTGGACCTTTTGTTTTAAGAAATTTTAAGTAGAAATGGGTTAAGACCTCTTGCTACAATCCTTCACAATTTCTACTTCATACGAATGCAGTTCTTTTTTTGGCTGTCCAGGGTGATTTGTTGTTCTGGCATGGTAAGGTCCAGGAAATATTTCTCTTGATATCAAAACCAAGAAAAAAAATAAAGGCTTCTGCATTTAGGAGATGTACTTCACGAATTTTTAAAAGAGAGGAATATAACTTTTCTAGTTTCTTTTCTGTATTTCCTGATCAATGTGATACCTTTTGTATTTGAATTTTGTGTTCATTATTTTTCTCAAAAGTTACAGGCCCATTATTCTGTAATATCCTTGATTAGCTCATTTGGGAAAGCTTTCTTAATTTTAATTTTCGATTTTCTGGCAGGTGGAGGGAAGGACTTGTTTGTTGAAAGAGGCTAGAAATGGGTTAGAAATTATAAGACGGAAAAGGCTTCAACGAATGAAGTTGGGAATCACGTCTAATGGACCAGATTTCACCAATATGTTAACCAGAAGTGGAGGAGATTCTTTGGGAGCTGCTTCTTGTGGAACGAGACTGCAAGAGCATGCAGATGCAATTGCTCATGTTAGCGGATCTTCACATGTTAGGGATGCATTTTTAAAGCATAAAGTGGAGAAATTTGATATGTCTAATTTAGAATGGATCGATGAGATCCCAGAATGCCCCATCTTTTCTCCTACAAAAGAGGAGTTCACGGATCCTCTAGTTTATCTACAGCGGATTGCACCTGCTGCTTCAAAATTTGGTAATATTCTTTCTGCGGATGCTGAAATGCCAACAATGAACATGTATAATTAACAATTAGATTGTTATATCATTGGAATTTATCTTGGGGCTTGAGCAATTATTTTCCGAGATGTTTTAACATGAAGATTTATTTGGATTTTTTGCTTTAAAGACATTCATAGATATGTTTTTATAGCGTCATCTTTCAAGTATTTTTCTCAGCCTTTTGTGGTCTCTGCATAATCTTTTATTATGCGTAAAATGGTCTCATTTGACAGGCATTAAGTAATCAAATTTGCAACCCAGTTTGTTGCTTATGTTTTCTATGATTTTGATGCCTGAGCCAATTCTTAATTTCTTATTAAACATCAGATCTACTTTATGGATGCTCCTACATACTGAAGCTTCATGCTATCAGTAACTGTTTCCAGCAATATGTGCCTTCTAGTTAGTATTGAAACTGTTGACTGTGACAATTGCGTTGTTTTTTAGAGTGTAATTAACTTGTTTTTCTTGCTCTTGATGTTGTTCCTTCTGCTCAGGGATATGCAAGATCATTTCCCCACTGAATGCTTCAGTTCCTGCTGGCAAGGTATTGATGAAGGAGAAAGCTGGTTTCAAGTTCAGCACTAGAGTGCAACCTCTTAGGCTTTCTGAGTGGGATGCAGACGATAAGATCACCTTTTTCAGGAGTGGAAGGTACGAAAATAAATACATAAGCGAGAGGACATCTAGTCAACTAATTTCTTACATTGTTTCAACGTTCACATCATCTCTTAGGAATTACACATTTCGTGACTTTGAGAAAATGGCAAACAAAGTATTTTCACGGAGATACTCCAGTGCTGGATGTCTTTCTGCGAGGTATCTGGAAGAGGAATTCTGGCATGAAATAGCTTGTGGAAAAACTGAGTCTGTTGAGTATGCATGTGATGTTGATGGTAGTGCTTTCTCATCATCACCCGTTGATCCACTTGGAAAAAGCAAATGGAACTTAAAGGTGATTCAAATTTTTTTGTATGGAGAAGTTTTGAATTCTTATGAGAAATCCACATTTGTAATAATACACTCATTTATCCCAAGATATTACTATTGCCAAAATCTATAGCATTTTTAGGCTGCCATGTAAACCCTTCTTACCTGAAGATTTGCACTTTGATCCTTGATGTTTTTCACAATATCATTCCATTAGCATACTTTTGTGTTATAAATTTTCATACTTATCTTCCAGTTCCTATTATTACTTTGAAACAACAGTGTATCTATTTACAAGTTGCAAGATTAAAACTCTCTCTCTGTCTGTCTCTCTCTCTCTCCATTGGTTATGGATTATTATTTTTGTCTCTACCTGAAAGTTTATTACCTTCGTTGTTTTGTGGGCAGACTCTGTCTCGTCTGTCAAAATCTACATTGCGGCTGTTGGAAAATGCAATTCCGGTACCAGATTCTTCATGCAAGCCTGCTGTATATAAGCTATTTTATATTGAATTTATTTCTGATGCTTTAGTTACTCCGATTCATTTCAGGGTGTAACAGATCCTATGCTTTACATAGGAATGCTGTTTAGCATGTTTGCATGGCATGTGGAAGATCATTACCTTTACAGGTATACACAGTATTTATCAGATTTCTTTTTCTCTTTGTTAAGTTATGAATAAATGTGTTAAGTTCCGTTTCATTTTGGCTATGACAGCATTAATTATCATCATTGTGGAGCATCAAAAACTTGGTATGGCATTCCTGGTAATGCAGCCATTGATTTTGAGAAGGTGGTCCAAAAGCATGTATATGCTCATGAAATTCTACCTACTGAAGGAGATGATTCTACATTTGATGTGCTTTTGGGAAAGACAACAATGTTTCCACCAAATATTTTGTTAAAGCATGGTGTTCCTGTCTACAGAGCTGTACAGAATCCTGGGGAATTTGTTGTCACATTTCCTCGAGCATATCATGCAGGTTTTAGCCATGGTATGTTGTTTATATCTGATTTGTTGGAGCCGACAATTTCTCTCCCCCTCTTTCTCTCTCTCAATCTCTCTCATGCCTTAAAAAACTTCTCCTTTCTAGGTTTCAATTGTGGTGAGGCAGTGAATTTTGCTATAGGTGACTGGTTTCCACGGGGGGCTGTGGCTAGCCGTCGGTATGCTTTACTTAATCGAGTTCCACTTCTTCCCTACGAGGAACTTCTCTGTAAAGAAGCAGTGCTTTTTAATAACCATTTGTTAAGGGATTCATGTCTTTCAAGTGAAGATTTATGTTCATATAATTGCATGAAAATTTCTTTTGTGCATTTAATGCGGTTCCAGCACCATGCACGTTGGATGATGATGAATTCAGGAGTTCGCTCATGCGACTCTTCAAAGTCTGAGGGAACAATCTTGTGCAACATTTGCAAACGTGATTGTTATGTAGCTTATTTTAAATGCAATTGCTACGAACAACCTATCTGTCTTCGCCATGGTATGAGCACAGTATTTCTTGCTATAATTCTAAAATAATCTCTTATCTACTGAACATTTATTAATTAGCATCTTTATTACCCTGGGTTTCAGAGGCTGAGACGAAGAACTGCCACTGTGGTAGAAAGTGTGTTATTGTTTCAAGGGAGGACATTTTAGAATTGGAAGCTATTTCTAAGAAGTTTGAACAAGAAGCTGGAATATTAGAAGAGGTTGAGAAGCTGGCTCAAGAAAGTGGTGACTCCTTTCTGCCGAAAAATTCATCTCTTCACATTCAGGAAAATGGATACAACCCGTATTGTGAGATTAAATTTGACAGTGTGGCTGAAAATGCGGGGCAGATTCATAGAGAGCACCATGTTTTTAATTTTCCTGAAAATTCACCCATCTTGGAGAACTGTGAAAAGGCAAGTTCAAAATGGGCACACGACTTGCAGAATTCTATCCCATCATCTGGCGATTGCTCAACAACTAAAGAAGATAGTTCTCATGGCTCAACATTTATGGAATCTGATGGTGATTCTGATTCCGAGATTTTCAGGGTTAAACGCAGATTTGTTGTAAAACCAGATAAGAAGACTGTTGTCAGTACAGCAAACTCAAGTTCTCCTGAATATCAGGTACAATTGTTTCACTGGAGATCTTTTCTGCTATCTTTCATTTTATTTGTTTGTGGCCTGATTTGATCAGCTTAAAACCTAATATATATGCCTTTGCATTTCAAGTATCCAATTGTGCTTTGCATATTTGCTTTTGACTAGTGGTAGACTAGTGGTTCACCACTCAATGTAAATGTTTAACAAGGAGGCCAAATTATTCAAATAAAAATAACTATAAGATACACAATGATTGTAGTTATGCATTACATAATGGCTGTTCTTCTTGTTTAGGTTTTCTTTTCTTCCCATCGTGCTAAATCATTTTTGCGATGTGATTAAGCTGTCTCACCCTTCTGTATGTTGAATGAGCTAATTCTTGTGGGGTTTACAGGTATTGAAACGTTTGAAAAGGCTTTGTCCTGAAAGCACTTCGCATCTACGAAAGTTAGATTATGTCTCGAACGAGGCACACTGTCATTTCCCCCATTCGTTTCATTCTAAAGAAGCCACAGAAACAGTTCCTAGACCATCAGTAGCAGCTCCCTTTTCCATGAAGATTAAGCAACATTCTTCAGGTCATAGAGTGGAACAGAATGGATGTATAAAGCATGGTCACAGAGAAAGTAGGAAAGATGATTTCCAGATCGACATTGTGCAAACTAGGAGAGAAGTCAGAGAACCTTCTCCCGTGGTTGGGTTTAAGCAATTGACAGTGAAGGGGCAGTCGTATCTCAAGGGTGTTGACATGCAGAGTAGTTCAAAATTTAGATTGCCTGGGAGCAATGAGAAATCCCGCAGGCTTGTATCGGGCATTCATTATGGTGTGCAGCGATGATAATATGTAGGCAGATGCTAACTGCTACATTTTTAACTCCGGTCTAACTACACGTAACCCATGGGAAAGATCTGACGCAGGAACCAGAATGGCAATTTCTTTTACACGTGAGTTTAGAGAGGCAACCACAGATAGCTTCATTCTTTGCGCCAAGGCTCAAATTGAGGGTTTGGCCTTCTTCATTCTTATCATTTCTGTCATTTGTAGCAATTGACCTTCCAAAGCCAGTTGGTTCAGTTTGTACATGATGATTTGATCAATTAATTGCACGTGGGCATTCCACTGATTCATTTTCTTTTTCCGTCCTTTGTATCCTCTGATTCATTTCATTTGCAATTCACTTGTACATTGGAAATTTCTGAATTTAAGGCTACAAAGAATTCATTCGTTCTTTCATTTGTTGCATACATCAGAAAATGCTACGTCAGTCTTTTGCACACCAAAAAAAAAAAAAAAAAGACTACAAAGTTCAGGTCATTAACGAAAACATATGCCAATGTCATGACTACATCGTTTGTTATGTCTCTTTTTAATATAGTAAACCATTTTTTGGGAATGACAAAGCCTTTCCAAATTTGAAGAAGGAAACGAGACTTACTGTATACAGTACAGCTAGACAACCACTCACGGAGATTACGATCCACATTTAGATGTTACAAGTGATAAATCTACGCGATGTGTGGTGAAGGAAAACAAACGAATTTGATGTACTAAGTCAGTAAACAAAATAAAGTCATAACAAATTCAAGTCCCCATGAAATTAAGATAACATGTAATCATAGGAAAATAAATTGTGAAAGTATTATAAAAAATAACTTTTAAAATTTAAAGAACAACAAAAAAAATGCTAATTAATCGAAATTGACTAAAGTCTAAGATGAAGCTAGGTAAAGACAGTCAATTTGAAAAAAAAAAGGCAAAAGAATTTTGACTCTTTTAAATCAAACAAAAGGAAATGTGAAGAATTAAAACATTTCTTTTCCAATTAAATATCAAACATTTTCATGATAAATCTTTTTAAATAAAAGTTCTCATTATCCATTATTAATTTTTGAATTAGATACATAACTTAATATACATATATAAATAACATCATGATGGTGTGACAACGTTATCATACGATGCATGACATTTTTGATTTCTGATCTCCATTTATGTTCGACTTTGCTCTGGCGAAAACATGCCTCCAAATAAAAGCGATCGGCGTTGCCGCGGTCGAAACCCTAGAAAGGGTTTTGGTCGTTCCGACTCTTTCCTCCTCCATCAGGCCACCCGATTCGATTAGGCTACTTTCAAAGAAAGCCTCTTCGCAGAGGACTGCTCTGATGATCCTTCTCCTTCTCCTCCGCCAAGGCCTCACCGCTTCCCCCACTCTCGGAAGCATCGCAGATCTAAGGGGCAGGTACGCGTGAGGAAGAAGGTTCCTTCTTCCCCCGGTCTGGATGATCCAGAGATCTCCTCTGGTGTCCATGACATTTCTTCTTCCTCTGATCCCTCCGACGAGCTGTCGATAGGGAATCTTCCTGCCTGGAGCAAGATAGGCAGATGCCTTTTTCTTCATATTTCTGTTGGATTTTCTCCAAAACTATTAACTCTGTCTGGAAGATTACCTAATGTCTGCATATATACTATGTTTCTTACTCGGAATCCATCCTTCTGTTGGTTAAAAAATCTCAAGATCTGTGATTTAGGTAAGATTTGCTTTTTGAATCATGCTTTTCTTGCTAATATGATTTCAAAGTTCACTTTTAATGGCGACAGTGAAAAAGAAATACTTAGTTCTATGGATACATCGCTGCCTGTGTGTGAATGCAATAGAAATATAGCTAGTTCTTCTGCATCTTTTTCCGATGATCTTGCAAACATATCTGCATCTTCTTCTTCCTCTCCGGCGACATCAGCGGAGGTGAGCAGGAGTCCTTCTTCCTGCAGTTGGTGGGGGTGGGATTCTCCAGACTCTGACAAGCGGTCGTATCATATTAAATATCCACTTTCTTTGGTATGGAATTATACGTCCTATTGTCCTCCTAACCTTTCCGTCATTAGGCAGGCAAATTACAATTACACCCCCCCTATTATCATTGATCCCATAGTTCACTCCCCAATGACATCGGGGATTAAATCTTTCGCAAATGGTCCTACGGGAGAATTAGTAGGTTGCGTGCAGGGTTTTAACGGGTACAGTAACGGATACACCTGCTGTGTAGAAAATCTCTCTGATGGCTGTCACTGCAACCACACTACCATTAATACAGACATTCCTTTTTCTTCCCGCGCAGAAGATATCCCAAACAATTGGTCTTCTTCTGACATTTGCATTAATTCCAGCCGCTCACCTATCCCATCTCCTCTCCCTGCTATCTCTGGCAAGCAATCCTCTGGGTCGAGATTTGCTATACTCTCCTCCCCTGGTAAAGCTTTTTCCCCCTCTCGTGCTACTGGTTCTTCTACCCTCTCGGAGGAAAACTTTTGCTCCTCGGTTGAAGCTCCGAACGTCGGCTGGAACGTGGTTTCCAGGAAGAAAACCATTCCACCCTGGGCAAGCTTCTGTAAAAAGAGTGGTAGATGCTTCAAATGTGGACTGAAATGCCACACGAGATCTGCATGTAAGTATGTTGGTACTTGCTTCAGATGTAGTTCCCCCACTCATTCGGTTGCTATATGCAAATATTTTCAGGAAAAGCCCTCCTTCCCTAAAGACATGACTTCTCAAGGTCTCTCCCCTCAGAACCCTTCTATCTTACCTCTAACTAAAACTGTGTGCAACCATTATCTGTTGCTATCCCGCAGTGCGATAGTCACGGCACACACCTCCAATCTCACAAAGGAAACATTAACAAATCATGTCCGAGCCTTTTGGACATGCGGCCCCGATATTGAAGTTCAGGCCTCCTTCTCGGGTAAATTTCTACTGATATTTCCTACTATAAAAGCCAGAACCGACTCTCTTAAGATGCATGGGCACTTGTTACATAATATCTCTGCTTCTTTCATCCCTTGGACTCCAAATTTGAATGCGGTTATTGTTACTAAGGAGGAGGGGGTTTGGATCAGATTGGAGGGTATCCCGCATCACCTCTGGGATATTGACATATTCTGTCACATGGTTGCTGATTTTGCTGAGCTTATGGAGGCGGATTTCTCTATAGACCACGTGAAACACCTGGGTTTTGCTAGATTGAGAGTTAAAACTCTCCCTGGGAAAGACATCCCCGAATGCAGGTACTTTGCTTTTGGTAATTTTGTCTATCCTATAAAATACAGACTTAGCTGGAACCTCTACTCCTTCTCGGGTAATACTCAAGCTCCGCCCCAAAAATGGCCTGCAAAACCCTCTGGATAGGCAAATACTGCTAGCCTGAAACCTGTAAGAAAATAGTTCAAAAGTAATAAAGGATGGAGAGGAGCAAAAGGAAAGAGACTACCCAACGAAGGGAAGCTTGTCTGGACTAGACCTGTCAGTCCCAAACCGATCTCCAACTCCCCTGGGATACTCCCTACTCCCACACCTACCATGTCTTACAAAAACAGCATCCCATCACCCTCGATTAGCACCTCTCCTAATCAAACCCCCAATGAATAAGATACAGCCAGATTCATTGAAATGGAAGTCAGAACGAGAAATCTATTGTTGTCCAAGTTCAAAAAGGTGCTAGCTGTTTATGATTGCCTTGAAAGCGATGACCTTGGCGGACCTTCTGAAGCTCCAAATCCCCAACCTCCTACTCCCATTCACGCGCCAGGTAATCATGCTTTTCACACACCCTCAACTTCTGTTCAGGGTGATTATACTGCTGAAACTACTTCTGATTCAATTTCTTCTTCTTCCTATTCTAGTACACCTCCTGAAATAAATGATAACTCTTATCATTTTTTAAATCAAGTCTTATCCTGGGATTCCTATGATCAGTTTAATATTTTTTGTAAAAATATAGGTATTGCTCTTACCTCCCCAAATGAAATAAAATCCTTCTACAACTCTGTCAGAAAAGATCAAGGCTTATCCCATTTAGACCTAAATGATAATGCTCATATTCTGGAGAATTTTGATTCTTTGCATATTTCCTTTGTTTAATTTATGTTAATTGCAGCTTAGAATATTAGAGGACTGGGCAGCAGTGGAAAAAAAAGAGCACTAAAAAACTTTGTTAAAACGAATAGATGTAGTATCATTATTATTAGTGAAACAAAGCTTGAAAACTTCTCCCCTTATACTTTAAGAAATATTGGAGGTGGTCATATAAACCAATGGTCCTTTCTGCCTTCATTGGGGGCCTCTGGGGGAATCCTAGTTGGTTGGGATGATAGTTTGCTAAAACTTTCTAATACTATAAAAGCAACTTATAGCATCTCCTTATGCTTTACAAACATCCTGGATAACTTTGAATGGTGGCTCACTGGAGTCTACGGTCCTTGTGAACACAATCTTAAAAGACTTTTTATTGAGGAATCGAATTACTTAAGTGATAAAGTCAATCAAAATTAGGTTTTAATTGGCGACTTTAATATCATTCGTTCTCCGGATGAACACTCTTCCAGGGGTGGCATTGCATTTCACATGAGGGATTTCAATGACTTTATTTACAACAAAGTCTTATTAGACTTTCCACCAAGTAATTGCAAATTTACTTGGTCAAACTTTCATCTTCAGCCTACTATCGTTAGGCTAGACAGATTCTTGGTATCCACTGGATGGATGGACAAATATCCAGACTCTTTCTGTTTGGGAAAAACTAGGGTAATTTCAAACCACATCCCTATTACCCTGAACACTGCTCCTTATGTTTGGGGTCCCCCTCCCTTTAAATTCTACAAGTCTTGGCTACAAATCGAAGGTTTTTCCTCCTTTATAGAGAACTGTTGGAATAACTCCATATCCAACTGTAATTCAATTTCTCCTGTGGCAAGGTTTGCTCACAGATTAAAATTCCTAAAAAAACAAATTATTAGATGGATCGGACCTGTAAGGGAGATAAGGAAAAAAAGATTAGAGGTTGTGGAATCCCAAATAAACCTCTTAGACTCATTGGTTACTTCCACCAACAACCAGGTCATCTTTCAAAACAAACTGAAAATACTAAAAGAGGAGCATTTTATCCTTTTACAAGAGCAAGAAATATATTGGAAACAAAAATCTAGGATTCAATGGCTCAAAGAAGGTGACCTAAACACAAAGTTCTTTCATAATACTGTAAAACAGAGAAGGAGGATAAATACTATCCACTCTTTAAGTATCAACGGTATTCCGGAACAATCTCCAATACTAATATCAAAAGAAATT
>JAMKQA010250428.1:0-11549 GCA_024699735.1 Posidonia australis | reverse complement strand
ATATTGTGTGTACTGTCATAGCCTACAATAAAGCATACAGAACGTACTTCACTATATGACCAATCCAGTAACAGCCTTCATATTGTTATTTAAACTAATCAATCAGAATGAGTTGATAATTTATACTACCAATAGCCTACAATAAAGCATATAGAACAAACTTCACTGTATGACCAATCAAATAACAGCCTTCATATTGTTATTCAAAATAACCAATTAGAATGAGTTGATAATTTGTAATGCCAACTTTACATAGGCACATACTTACTATAGTCCAAACATAACCAATCAAAACATGTCGATTAATCTAGAAAAATAACAGCCTTCATATTGTTAGCTTTTAACATGTCTATCAGTTATGCTTTTGAATCACATAAATTAAAATGCTTTCGAAATCACAAAATTAGATCGATTTATGAATCTTGCCTTTAGAATTAAGGAAGAGGACAGAGGACAGAGGCTGCGTCCAGCGGAGCACGGAAGGAAGAGGCTGCGTCGAGCACTACGCACGGAAGCAACGGAAGGAAGAGGATGCGTCGAGCGTACGAGCAGCGGAGCACGGAGCAGCAGAGCACTACGTATGGAAGCAGGAGCAGCGGAGCACAGAGCACTGCGCACGGAAGCAGGAGCAGCGGAGCACTGCGCACAGAGCACGGAGCAGCAGAGCACTGTGCACGGAAGCAAGAGCAGCGGAGCACTGCGCACGGAAGCAGGAGCAGCGAAGCACGGAGCACTACGCACGGAGCACGGAGCAGCAGAGCACGGAGCACTACGCACGGAGCACGGAGCAGTGGAGCACGGAGCACTACGCACGGAAGCAGCGGAAGGAAGAGGCTGCGTCGAGCGTACGAGCAACGGAAGGAAGAGGAGGAGGCGGATGGGTATTAGGGTAAGAAAGGAAGGAAATCGACTCGCGTCGGTATTTTAGATCTGATTTAGCGAGGACAACTAGCGAGGACATTTCCTCCCTATGTCCTCGCTAAAAATAAGCGAGGACATTGCAAGAAATAGTCCTCGCTATTTCCTCGCCAAATTATTGCGAGATCATGTCCTCGCTAATTCCTCGCTATATGTCCTCGTTATATTTTGGCAAGGACTTGTCCTCGCTAAGTCCTCGCTAGTTTTCCTCGCAAAATGTCGATTTTCTTGTAGTGGTTAGTCTACCGAAGGTCCCAACTTCAACAATTGGGTCTATTTCAGGGCTAATTTCATTGTGCAGAAATCGCCTAAAATGGCATTCCAAAATTGTTTAGAATGTCGAATCAGGAGAATTCGACATACCGAATTTGACCAGTATGCCGAACCAAACCTTGAACCAGTTTTGAGTGTTTTTAGAGTTGATTAATACACACACACACACACACATATATATAATTGGGTGTATATATGTATCAATCATAGAGAAATAATTAAATTGACACAAGAACAAGTAGGAGAATCATTAGGATGGTTTTAGGATTGGCTTAAAAAGAATTAGTAAGATTACATTTTAGACATAGAAATCATAAAAGATGATATGACTTAGAAGTAATAAGTCTCCTCATTAATGGCATAGAAAGGACCGTAAGGATCATGATGTAGTCCCTAAGCCTAGAGTCAGTTAGTTTTATCGAGATGCACTAAAAGAGTCATTCAATGGCACTATCTAGTTCTATTGGGCACTGATCTAATTGTAGTCCTGAGGAATATGAGTTAGTAGGTGTCCTACACCTTGATACCAAAATATGGAGTTTTAGTTAAGTTTGAATGGGCATACAGTCTTGGAAAACTAGCGGGATTTCAAGGCTGTTGCATTGGTTTTAGTATGATTATTTGGGCCTGATAGGGGCATTGTCAAAGCTTTGATCTGAGCTATGGTTTCTAGTTTTCAGTTTTGTGCAGCTTGAGCGTGGTATTTTGTGGCAATTCTAGAAAGATATTCAAACGATTTTGAAAGGAAATTTGAAAAGGATTCTGAAAACCAAAGAAATGTGTTGTTTTTCCATTTGAAAAGGTTTAAGCGAATTGACAAGGAATTCTAAGTAATTTGAAAAGGTGTTTTTTCCAAAAAGATTTAAGAGTATTGCCTTGAGTTGGTAGTTTTCCTAAAGTGGTTTGAAAAGATTCTAGAAAAGATTGGAAAGGATTTCCAAAAGAATTTAGAAAAGACTTGCATGATTTCACAAAGATTTTAAAAAGTTTTCTAGAGATTTTGTTGTTGAGGCTAAGAAATCGATGGAGCATGTTGACAGGACCAGAGGGTGTGACAACATCCTTGAAGTGGTCAGGCACGTTGCCTAGGTTAAGGTTAAAGACCAAGAGGTTGAGGTAAGTATTCGTCGGATCCTGGAGGTATGAGACTCATGAATTGTCGTTCATGAGACCAAGGTTAAGGTCCACTGGTCGAGGGTCGGTTGGACTTGAAGGTATGAGACTCCATTTGTTCCGAGTGTCGAGGACCCAAGATACTGACTATGCACAGAGACACGTGGCAGTGAGCCAACGGATATGAGACCTCTGTATAGCTTGATGTGACACCCTGGTTAATATGAGTGTCGAGACTAAGATAGAGACTGTTAGGTACTGGCAGGACTTGGGTTGAGAGAGTCCTCAGGTGTCCAAGCACATAAAGGCGTCAAGAGGAAAAACATTCCCGTGCTAGTTGAGACAGAGACCAGTGTGGTCATAGTACAATGAGGCTTGTTGGCCAGAGCAATGGTATGCCTTACATGGGGACTTTCACCGTGGCAGTGCAGACACTATTAGTCGCGCTTCGGTAGACTACTTGTGACCAAGTATCAGTTGCTTGGCACCGGACAGCATGACACACCAGAGAGGCCTAGAGGCTAGAGTTTGTTAAGATTTGAATTTTAGGACTAGTTCTAGCCAAGAACTGTGTTTTAACCAGATTTGAGATTTATACTTTGGGCTGAAAGCTTGGAATCTAGCATAGTGATGCTTCTAAAAAAGCATCAGAGTTTTAAAGAAAAGATAAATGTTTAAGAAAAGCATCAGATTTTCAAGGAAAAGAAAAGTATTTCAAAAAAGCATGAGATTTTCCTAGAAAAGAAAAGTATTTTAGAAAAGCATGAGATTTTCCTAAAAAAGAAAACTATTTCAGAAAAGCATCAGATTTTCAAAGAAAAAAAAAGTGTTTAAGAA
This sequence comes from Posidonia australis, assembly GCA_024699735.1. Lineage (NCBI taxonomy): Eukaryota > Viridiplantae > Streptophyta > Magnoliopsida > Alismatales > Posidoniaceae > Posidonia > Posidonia australis. The sequence goes on along the minus strand of JAMKQA010250428.1, from coordinate 8,408 downwards.
AGGCATAAGATTTTTATAGAAAAGATAGATGCTTGTGAAAAGCATCAGATTTTTAAAGAAAAAGAAAGATGTTTGAGAAAAGTATGAGATTTTAAAGTAGAAAGAAAATATTTGAGAAGGAATTGTGCCAGTTTTTGAAATATAGGTTGTTGTTTTGACTGAGCAGAGACTCAGTGTTAGTGTGGCACTCTTTAGTGATTGTGAACTTGACTTAGCAAAAGTAGTCATTTCAAGTATGCATTAAATTTTGAAAATCAAATATGTGATTTGAAAGAAAACACAGAAAACGATTTTGAAAGTCAAGTGTATGATTTTAAAAAGAAAAGAAAAGAATAGTTTTCAAAGATATGGTTTCAAAAGCTGTATTTCTTGTAGGGTAAAAGAGTATTGTTCGAGGTTGTGTGTGGCATCTAAGAGAGATATCAGAGTAATATGTATTTTAGTGGGGTGTGTGCTGGGTGACCTTTCACTGGTCACTCATGTGTGTTTTATTGGTGTTTTCTCAAATGCAGATAGGAGTAGAAGTATGCTAGTGCACGTGAAAATGGAGTCAGTCAACCACACATCTAGAGTTTTAGGAAAGTGTTCAGTTTAATTTAATTCGGTTAAAAGCATTTTTTATTTAAGTTGTTTAATATTGAATTTAATTTCAGATTCGATGTAAGTAATTATTGTAATAAAATAACGAAAACAAATTATAGGTAGATTTTAGATAACGGCTCGATGTCGAGTCGTTACACCTCTGCCTCCTCACCTACATCTCCTCTGCCTTTTCCGTAGTACTTCCTCCTCCTCCACAGCGTCTATTCCCTCATCGCCTTTGTGCTCCCTCCTATGGCTCCTCACCTCCGAGCTCGTTGCCCCCATCTAGTGATCTTTTGTTTTGAATCTTGGTTGGTCGATCTACGCTAACATGAAGATTCTATGAATGTTCCATACTAGTAGTGTATGCATCTTGTAGGTGCACCAACACTTGTCCCATATTCCTATTCCTTACCTCTGCTTTGCTAAATATGTTTATTGTACTTACATAATATTCATCATTTTGAGTATAGTTCTATCTTCTCCCAGAAAAGTATATCTTCTTGCAAGAATCTGTGGGTGTTAATTTAAAATGGAATGTGAAAGTATGGCTCAGAGTCAAATATATCCTTCAATAAATGAAGGGCAGGCATATGCATTACAGTTTGCATTTGGCAAAAGTTTGTTTCTAAAATAAAGAAGCTCAGACATTGCAATAAGTATAGACCATGATGTCAAAATTTAAACCTTACCTGTTTGAAATTTTGAAAGCAAAATATCTACACAAGAATTAAAGACTGATACTATCAGGTTGTTTGATCCCTAGTGTTTGGGTTGAAACTTGACTATAGCAATCTAACCTTCAAGCTTTCTACAAGCTTGACTTTTTCTAGATAGACCTTTAATAGACTTAGGACAGGTGGTATTGAGATTGGAGTCTTATTTATGGTGTTGAATATTTTGTTGGACATCTTACCATCTATGTCTAAGCTTACCATTTTTTTCACAAGGAAATTCATCACCCAATGACCTCCTTTGATGAAATGTCATCAGGAACTAGTGCTGTGACTGAGTAACGTATCCAAATTTCAGGAACCATTTTTCAGTATTTCCCCTAAAGAGCCAAATCAATTGTTTTTCTAACATCATTTGTTTTATATACTGTCATGAAACTTATTATAATCAAGATTGTCATTGGAATTCTATAGGTACTAATATAATCTCTTTTCTTGCTAATGAAGACATTCTCCCTGGTAGTATATACTATTTTCGAACAGTGAAACATGTGCTTCATTTGGTTCTCTTAATAATTAACATATCATAATCTAGGTCTCACTTGGTAACATCATCTAGATGGATTGGAGTCTTATTTCTCATCTCATTGATCTAGGAAGAAGAACTCTATCTTTTACCTATTTTTTTCCCTGAATTTCTTGTATAAACTAATTATACACTTGTAGATTCATTTCTAGTTTTTGACTTGATTATGTAAAATTGGGATTTGAAAACAAATATTTTTTAAGTTATGGATTGTTGATGCAAGAGAAGAGAATGTAATATGTTAAAGTAGAGAATTTGTTAAGGATGGCCAAGAATTTAATGATTATTCTCTAGTTAGTTTCTTTCTTTTCCATGAGATTTGTTATTTCAGTTGCTATAGATAATTCAAATAAGGCTTGATAGATAAATAGATGCATTTAATTAAGAAGGTCGGACCATGTCCCTACTAGTTCCGATTCTTCGCCTCCTTTTTTTTTTCCAAATGAAATGTATTTATCACTGATATGAAGGAGTGTCACTTAAGAAGTGATGTACCAATCATAATGTTTTACTATGGTTAGATGTCCTTTTCACTTTTAATTTCTTGTTCATTTCCCACTATCCTAGTATCACAAATTATTCTATTGTAATGTAATAGTTAAGTCACTTTCTTTTTCAAGTATCATCATGTTTTTTTTTTCAATGTAGACATCTTATCATTTTTTGCTTTTGTAGAAAAGAATGTATTCTTATCGTGATTGGATGTGTAACCATACCGTAACCGACCTTTCACGGCGAGGGAGCACGCGAAGAACCGAAAAGGTCATGACGAAGATGGTGAATCCGAGGAAGGACGCTTGACTCGAAAACACCAAAGAAAAATACGAAAAAGAAGAAACGATAAGGACAAAATGGAGTCGCCACCTAATCTTTTTAAAATCGGAAAGACAAGGAAAACCGGACGCGATAAAACGTAAGAAAAAAGATGCAAATGAATTCAAATGTATGCATGAATGTGTGTGCATGCTCCATGCCTAATGGATGCAACATATTGGTCATTGCGGGCCAGAGAAAGGGTAAGGACTCCTATTACGCATGGGGAAGGTGTTAGGCACTCCCATAAGCCCGAGAAATCGGTCTTTCTAGGCTTTCCGCTCGCTTGCGTGTCACCAATGTAAATGATCGTGCATGCTTGCTAAGTCTAGAATGGATGTATGCCATATGCTATGCCAATGCCAATGAAGTGCAAGGGGTGGGAATGATATGACCTAAGTGTGCTCAGAAACGCTATGTGAATCCTAGACCATCGGTCAAAAAAATCCGACATAGTAATCGTCATCTCCCTAAATGTAGTTATGTCATGACGCATGATGTGAATGTCATGGTGCATGACGTATTAAATGCTAGAGAGAGCAATGTGGTATAATGATATGAATGTAAGTGATGCCAAAGGGAGTAATATGGTGCATCATGTATGATGGTATAAGTTATATGCATGATAAGTGTAGATGCAAGTGCATGTGCTTGGATGCATGGATATGCAGTAGAAATGGATGGGATAAGCGGGTAAGGGCTCAAGCTAACTGCCCGTTCTGTCCCTGGCAAACCCATGCATGTCCACTGCGCAAGTCTGTCTCACAGCCAAGGCGCGCATGCCAGCCACTTAATAGGGTAGCGAACCAACGATCCTTGCCTCAGTCTCCGATGAAATATGGCGATGCAAATGGCTAAATGGATGCATGGAGACCTAAACGGGACTATCATGAATAGATGCATGCCATGGGTTAGGTTCTAGGATGCATGGATATGGGGTGATGGAATGAATGAGGTGGGTGGTGCTAGAGCTCAGCCCGACAGCTAGTTCCGTCCTTGGCGGAACTGCGCATGTCGCACGTGCAACCACGACGCAGCCGCCAGAGACTGAACAGAGCAGCACGCTTTGCCATCTTGCATACCCACATGACGTGATGCAAAATGCTTACATGATGCATGGGAAGCTAGAGGGGAGGTCAAGGAACATTCTTATATGCTTAGATGCAAGAATGACCTAGTGGATGCCTTCACCCACCTACGCCGCCGAAGTTGGGCTCCTAGGCTTGTATAGCGGGGGAGGAGGTTACCTGCAAGTGGTGGGTTGTTGTCCTCTCCGGCAGCGGCTGGCGGCGACGTTCTCCGGTGACTGACGACACTCGAGAGGCTCGGAGGCGAATCCGAAGGGATGGAGTGATGTTGGTGGTGCGTTCTGTGGAGTGATGTGGGCTGGTGTGGCTGTGGTTGTTTGGGTTGTTGGGTTGTGGTTTCCGACCAGCGATGGAGGTGGCTGACGGTGTTGAAGATTTGGAATGCTTTGGCAAGAGGGGAGGCTCTGTCGAAGGGATTGGCTATGCACTGGCGCAAGGCTGTCGATGCCTTGCCGAGAGGAAGCTGGCTATGGTTCTGGATGGCCAGAAGTGAGTGACTCGTCGGCGAAGAAGGGTGCCTAACAAAATGGTTACCCAGGGATGGTTGGAGCTCGGGGTTGGTTTCCAAAGGGGCCAGCGATCCCAGGAGCGGCAAGAGAGAGGGCTCGTTGCTGCGGGAGGTTGTTTTTGAGGAGGTGGTGGCGTGTTGCAGGGGCTGGCAGGGCGTGGGTGGCTTGCCGGCGAAAGGTTGTCGGTTGCAGGGTTGTTAGGGGGGACGAGTAGGGCATGGCTGTGGCTGCACGTGGGCGGCGTGGTGGTGGCAGAGGCGTCAGCCACGCGAGGTAGCAGCGGAGCGACGCAGCGCCAGAACTCGTACCAGATACGATGACAACGACGGGTCGAGCAACTCACGCAGGACAGCCCTGGTCCTCCCGTGCATCCATGACGCGCGTTTAGGCCGCGCAACCGGGCCACGCGTCTCATAGGCACAGGACACACTGGCTGGGTTTTGGTGTTGGGCCTAGTCTAAGGGTTTGTGGGGGTTGGTTTAGGGTAATGTAGGATGTCAAGGTTGGTTTTAGGGTATAATGGGCGTGGAGTGCCTCGTTACCGCTAGAGCGCACTCTTCCGGAGAAATCTGCTGCGAATGGCTGCCAAAATAAGGTGTATACAAGATGTGTACACGAGTCGTGGATGAAAAAATATGTATGAGTTTTCTATATAAAGTTCAGGAGTTTGTGAATTTTACATATAGTCAAGGTCTAGGTATTGTAGAAAGGAATGGAAGGATTCTATGTCCTTGTAAAAAATGTACACTACTGAAAAAATAATCAAGAATGGATGTGAAAATATATTTGTGTAAGAAGGGATTTATGGAAGGTTATAAGTATTACTTTAAAAATGGAGAGACCTTTCCTTGTCATGAGAATGTTACTTCCATTAGTACGGATCCTATTATAGACATAGTGATGGACATGGCAGATCTTTATTTCAATGCATTCGTTAATAAAGAGTTACATGGGAAATCCCAAGAAGTTTATGAGTTATTAAAAAAGGTAAATGAGTCATTATGGTTAGATTACAAGAATTACACAAAGTTATCAGTAGTGTCTAGGTTATTGGCTTTGAAGATCAACTACAACAAAACAAATAGTTGTTTTAATGTTATAATAGGTAAAATCAAGAAAATGTTGCCAAAGAGCCATGAATTGCAAAAGAACTACTACGAAACAAAGAAGATGATAAGAAAGATAGGGTTGGCAGAAATGAAGATTGATGCTTACTCAAAACATCACATATTGTGCTACAAGAACATGAAAGTAAATTAGAGTGTCTAGAATGTCACGAGCTCTGTTATAAAAGTGACTCAAAGATGCGTAGACCTTAGAAGGTACTTCATTATTTTCCTTTAGCACCGAGACTAAAGAGATTATACTATTGCAGAAAAACTACAAAAGATATGACATAACATGTAGATCATACACAAAACACTAATATAGAACATTCTTCTAACACTAAGTGTTGGCAAGTCCTAAAGGTGTCCTTTCCTTCATTTGTTGTAGAAAACTGCAATGTTGTTGTTGATCTTTCTAGTAATAGATTCAATACACATGGTAAAGGAAAAGATTACTCGGTTGACCTCTCATGATTATATTATACAATCTACCTCCTTTTATGTATAATAAAAGGTCGTACATGTTTTTATCTTTGCTCATTTTTAGTCCATATCATCCTAGAAAACACATTAAATGGGATTGAGATATACGATGCATGCAAGCAGCAAACTTTCAACATGAAGGTGGCTTTACTTTAGACTATAAGTGATTTCCCTGTATATAAGATGTTATCTGGTTGAAGCACACATGGAAAGATGAGTTATCCTTATTGTATGAAACACACAAAGTCATTTCAACTTCAATATGGCCACAAGTAGTGTTTCTTTGACTGTTATTGTCAATTCTTGCCCATAGACCACCTATATCAAACATAGTAACAAGCTTTTAAGAAGAATACAGTCGAACTATCTAACTCATCGCCTAGGTTGTCAGGAGAGCAATTATTTAGTCAATTGTTAAACTTTGAGGAGATCATTTTTGGATATGGTGTTGGTCCACAAACATTGGAGGGATTCAGGAATACTCATAATTGGACGAAGATCAACATGTTTTGGGAGGTACTGTATTGGTCAAAACTCTTAATTCGTCACAATTTAGACGTCATGCATATTGAGAATAATGTATTTGACAATGTATTCTATACGGCATTGGATGTCAAAGGTAAGACAAAAAACACAGAGAATACACGTAGAGATTTGAAGTTACTTTGTAGTCGTAAAGATGTGTATCTGATAGAGTATGTCAATGAAAGACTGAAATAGCTAAGGAAAAGTACACATTAGATAAGAATCAGATAAAGACAATGTATAAGTGGGTTAGTAACTAGAAATTTTCAAACGGATATGCATTGAATATATCAAAACTTGAGGATTTCAAGAAATACATTTTCAAGAGAATGAAAAGCCATGATTGTCATGTATTTATGGAGAAACTACTTCCTCTTGTATTTAGAGGTTTGTTGCCTAAGCTCATTGTAGATCTATATATAGATCTAAATAAATTCTTGAAGGCCATTTGTTCCTCCAAAATATGTGTGAAAGACATGAAGACTTTAAAGGAAAATATTATTCTTATATTGTACAATCTTGAAAAGATATTTTCTTCTGCCTTCTTTGACTCGATGAAACATCTCATGATTCACTTACCTTACGAAGCTAAAGTGGGTGAACCAGTGCAACATCGATGGATGTATCCTTTCAAGAGGTATATGTTATTCTTAAGAAAGTTTTTTTTTTTATTTTTTATTGCAAGAATTTTTATTTGATCTATCCACATTTTTAATAAGTATATGTTTTTCTTGAAATAAAAAGTTTGGAATAAGAATAGAGTGAAAGATTCAATAAGTGTATAATATATCTACATAGAAGTTGCCACTTTTTGTTCAAGATATATCTCACTAGAGGTTGAAACATTGCATAATCGAACGCAGAGAAATGATAATATGAGAGTTGAGGAACAAAATAATGTACTTTATGTCTTTTGTTCTAGTGCTCGTCCTTTTGGAAAGGTGAAAGAACGTCTACTAACCCGGAGTAAGAAAAACGCTGCAAAATTATATATTCTTGACAATTGCAATGAAGTCAACCCTTTGTCGAATATTTATCACTATATTTCTCGAAATGTTCATTCAATAAATTTAAATAATATATTATATTATTATGTTCTAAATTTTCAATTGCAAACAATTCATAAAATAATTAATGGTCAACTATCCTACTTTAAAAGTGTAGACACCCCCGATTTTGAGGTAGTTCATTGATAAGGCCTCATTTGTTGCTTTGGAAATGGCTAACCATCGAACCAATCCCTGAACCCACAGCAAGCCCGCAGCCTAGTTAGAAAACCAGACCAATAGGGGAGAGCACCTAGCTAGCACACCAACCTAGCACATCTACCTAACGCACATCCCTAACACACATAGGTGACGCACTTATCCAACGCACCTCCCTAGCGCACAAGGCTGCGACTGCTGGCTTTCCACCTTCCTTGGCTGTTACCTCCAGCAGCGAATGTGCCGTGGAATATTCCAGGCTCTTCGTCTGCGAGGCTCTTCTTATATCCGTAACTCATCCCTAAGAGCTCCCAATAAAAGGACCTCCATAGGCACTGTTTTGAGGGACACAAAAAGAGACCAAAAATCCTGAGAGCTGAGAATTCTGAGTGGAAATCCCTGCACCTAGCCATTTTCTACTCTAAAACCCGACCTCTGCACGAGCTTCTCCATCAGTCCAGCAGCTTACTGTTGTTCCCTGGAGCACCTCCTTGCGTCCTAGAGCCTTCCAAAGCAACAAAGGTTTTCTTATCGCTGTTATCGCAAAGAAGGAACACATCGTGAGGTAGGCATTCTACCTCCCATTTTTGATTTCTCAATGGCGTCTCAGAACTGAATAAAACATGCTAAAACCTTGCGTATGATTTGATTTTATTCCATGTTTATGATGTTTTTTTATGATATCATGCTTAACTTTCTATGCCAATAATCTCCATGTTAATCTACGTTGGCATTTTTAACATGTAATCTACATATGTTGTTGTTCCATGTTGAATATTTTTACCATGCATCATGTATGCTCTTGCACGTAGAAGCATGCACATTTGATCAACATTT
>JAMKQA010250426.1:0-19518 GCA_024699735.1 Posidonia australis | reverse complement strand
TATTTGAATATTTTGATAGGAAAACTTTGGTAAATGAAGATGGTAGAAATATGCATATGGTGTTGGGTTTGGTTTTGGTAGAAATAGGTGAAAATATAAATTGGAGAAGATGTGGACTGAGCCATGGCGGGCCTCCATGGGCCTAATTGGGCTTATGTGGGCCTTGTGGGCCCTCATGGGCCCAAATGGGTTTTGGTGGGTCCAAATGGACCAAATGGGCCCAATCAAGTTGAATGAGAGTCAAATGGGCCTAGAATGGGCTTGTGGACCCAAATGGGCTCAACTAGGGCTTAATGGGCCTAAGTGGGCCTTCACAGGTCCAATTGGCTTTCCATGAATTAAATGGCCTAATGAGGGTTTGTGGGCCCAAATGGGCTCAACCAAGGTTCAAGCTTAGCCACCAGATTCTCATCCTGCAAAATTGGAAATAATTGGGGTGTCTACACCATGTTTGTATGTAAGCTGTCTTTTTTTTTCTTACTGTTTCTTTACACATGAATCCATGCTAAGCTTCTAATGTTTAAATCATGCAGTAGAGATAGGATAGCATGTTTGTGTTTTGGTAGGATTTGCTCATATCATGTTTATCCCCTTGCATTTTGCATGTTTTCATACATGAACCCATCAACTCATTTTAGTTTTAAATACATGATTAATAAGATAGCTTTCGATCATGTGCATTCCATCATGTTTTCAGCTTTTAACAATGGCATAAATCCATCTGCATCAGCATGAATCACCCATCTCTTTTCTGGGATAGATTCTGGATCAGATCGCAGTCTGATCCAGATTCTCTAGGGCGCACCAAACCAGAGCACCACTCCGGCGCACCAAGCAGGTGCACCAGACTGGTCAGAGAGCAAAACACTCACATTAGCATCTTTGTTTGCATAGTTTTATGGAGGATTTGAGCTTGATTCTTTTATGGCTGATTCTCTGATATTCTAAGATTTCACATGCATGTTTTCAGTTTTAACCAAATCGTTTTCCAATTGTTTTCTCCTCTTGGATATTCAGTCCTTGGCTAGAATCTCGTAGGCTGGTTGCACTTTACTCCTACGTCGAGAGCCTTGTGCATCAACCCATGATCCAATAGCATGACTGAATCCTGCCTCCCTCATTTAGCACAAAATAGGTGTGACTTTGTGTGAGGCTACCAGCCCTTGAGTACTGGGTCCACAAATCATTGCATTTACATGTTTTTTTTCAAGTTTTACAAAGGATTTTACACCACATACTTTTCTAGAATGCATTCCCTGATGTTTTGGCTTTGCATAGTTTTCTGTTTTCCCTCAACACGTTTTCCTGGCCCACCTAGACGCACATAGGAGGGCGCACCGAACTGGAGCATCAGTTTGGCGCACCAAACAGGCTCATTGGCCTGTTTTCAGTAGCACACAACAGGTTTTTATATGTTTTTGGCATGCTTTCTCACCTCGATTCGCTTCTGGGTTTTCTTTGGCTTTCTCCCTTGGCATAATAGGAAGGCACAACTCCGTTTTCAATCATTCCATGCATTTTAGATTGCATTAGGCATATAGCAAAGCAAGGATGATAAATCGCTCAAGATATTAGATCTTTGATCTTATTGTGCAATATTCTTGCATCAACACTTGACCCGGCATGAGAGCGATATTTCTGAGCATTAGGACACACCCCTACACATCATGCACCCATACTTTAGACACCACATTCATTAGCATGGCATGGCATATCGCCCTCGAGCGTATAGCAAAGGCTGCAAAGCCGACATTCTATAAGCAAAAGAGAAATCAATAGAAGACCGATTTATCGGGCGTACGAGGGTGCCTAACACCTTCCTCGTGCGTAACAGGGATCCTTACCCATATTTCTGGTTTACAAAGACCTTTTCCCTTGTTCTGGCATGATTTTCATGTTTTATATGGTTTTCCTCGTCTTCCATTTTAATGGACTAGGTGGTGACTCCTGCATTTGCATATTATTTTATTTTTGCCGTGACTTTGCCGACTTTGATATATTTTCGCCATTCTCGCCGGCATGGTTACACATAGAAATTCAAGAAGCATAAAATAGGCATGGCCACCTCATGGAAATCCCATATAAACCATCAAAATGAACGCCACTCATAGTTCTTGGAAATTGTAATTTAATAAGGAATAAAACATGTACTAGAGATTTGTAACAATATTAGATAGGTAGAGTTCTTGCAATAAAGCGTCAAACAATCACTTGATTCAAGAATTTTTTTTTTTACATTGTCATGTTCATTGCACATTGTCTCAACCTTGTAAAGAAATGTTCTCTCATTAGAAAGTACAATAGAACAATCTCACTGAGAACCTTAAATCTTCATAGATCCTAGATACTAGGGACAAGAGAACAAAAAAACAAGTGTGTAGTATTATTAATGAGTGTTCAACCTGGACTATGAATTCATTTGCTCTTGATTTTTTTTATCCAATTATTCAATGGTCTGTCTCTTGATATATTTTTTTAATCTATTATGAGTATCCAATTGTTCAGAATCTATTATGGTCTTTGCTCTTTAGTATGCAATTGCTTTATTTGGGAATGTAATAATATTTCTTTAATGATCACTTGCTTGTGTTTGGGGTGTGTACTTTGAATTCAGAAATGCCACTCCATGGGCCATTATGCTTAAAATTAACATTGCAACCTAATTTTAACATATACTTGAATAATCGTATTATTTGTTTGTACAAAGGATTGGTTGCCATCACTTTTTAACAATTTAAGTAAGTTAATTGTTAATATTTCTTTATTTTGATTTTTATTATACAATCAAACATTATATCTAACATATTTTCTTTGTTTTACTATTGATAGGCATCAACACTGTTGTTATTGAGTGAGATTAGTTATTGGTATCTAAATATCTTTTAAAATTAAGTCATACATTTTTTTTTACTTTGAGAATGATGTATGTATATTTACTAATCAAGTTATTTTTCCTTTTGTAGGTGTGATTAATGAGAACGAAACAAACTCTAGGTCTAAAGGATTTGACAATATAATGTGCAACAATGCAAGAATGTTGGTTTTTTGTTGTTGTATTTGTGACCACGCCCGCTCGGAGATCCGGTGTGGAGTCACACCAGAGGGAGGAGGCTACAGCCATATCAAGATGGTGAAGGTGCAAGATAGGATAAAAAGAAAAGAAATGGAGTCGCCACCTAGTCTTTTAAGGGAAAGACGAGGAAAACCAGAAAAGATGAGTGCATGAGATGAAAATGAAAAGGCCAGATGTCTGTAAACTAGAAGATGGGTAAAGATTCCTATTATGCACGGGGAATGTATTACGCACCCCCGTACACCCGAGAAACTCAGTCTTTTTAGTCAAATTCGCTTGCTAGAGGCTGAATGAATGTTTGCTAAACCTAGATTGTGCTCTAATCATGCTACTATAAATGCTAAGTCAAGATTAGATGAATGTGAAAGATGGTATGCAAAAACTGCAAAGAAATCCACATGGAATGATGAAATCATGAAATACGACATGACAAAGAAAATCACATGAAATGATAATGTTTTTGACGAGAATGGCTCGAAAAATCATACAGACCTCAAGAGAATAAAAAATGCAATCAATTCAACTCATTCGAATTGTAGAAAACATCATGGAAATCTGAACGGAAAATTTGCAAAGAAATCCACGTAAAACAGGTAAACTATGACATGTGAACAAATCTGCATAAAATGACGATGTTTTTGGACAGAAGGCTCAGGAAAACAGCATCGACATCAAGAACATCAAAAATTCAACCAACACAAATCATTAGAATCATGGAAAACATCGCGAAAATTAAGATGAAAAAATTGCAAAGAAGTCCACGTAAAACGATCAAATGGCGACATACGAAGAAAATTGTATAAAATGACAATGCTTTTGGAAAGAATGTTATAGAAAATCACATCAATATTAAAATGATTAAGAGTGGGGTCATCCCGAGTCATCAGAATCTGGGAAAAGGTTGTGAAAATCAAAAAAAGGAAAATAATCTGTGATTGGCCCAATGTGGACCTTTCGATCAGTTAGTGTATGTCTTCAGGCAATGAAATCCAAATCAAATCAAAAAAATTCAAAATGTAGAAGTAAAGGAAATCAAATCAAATGTTGGGTGAAAGATTCTGAAAATAAAATAAGGAACAAATCCACGAAAAACCACTTGGGATGTAGGCTCGTTCGAAAAGGATAGGATAATGTGCAAATGTGATGAAAACTATGAAAAATGCATGAATATGTACCTAAATGTGTAAAAGGTGTTGAAGAATGACTTAGACAAAGGTTATGCATAACTTAATGCAAGAACTACAATGCATGTGCATGAATTGATGGTATAGGGGCAATTTGATCATTTCAATGGCTAGATATGATAAATGCATGTATGGGGATGATGCATGGTCTGAGATATGCCAAAATGTATGCGAAATGTCAAGAAAATGTTATTTGTAAGAAAACATGAAAAGGACATGGTCTTTAAAAATAAGAAAAATAATGTAAACATGGTAAATGACAAGTACAAGGACCAGAATGCAAAATTCACAAAAAGGGGACAACCTGGATTACAATATACTCAATGACTTCTATTCTAATGTGCAGATGATGGATCAAATGAAAATGTGGCACTGAGATGTGTGAGAATTGCACCTTGGTGATTTCCTGAAAACTCAGGGTCTAATGTGTAAAATTCACATATAAGTGCAAATGTGACTAAAATATGAAACTAAAGACCAATTTACAATGCAAACATTATTTTTAAATGAAATCTATGATTAAGTGCAAAATATGAATAAAAGCAATGGAAAATGACAAAAATGAGTGTGAAAACAATTAAAACTTTAAATGATGAATTTGAAATTAATCTAAGGGTCTGGATGCAAATTTCCTCTACTCATGACTTTGTGTTGTGAATCTAGGGACTTACATGCAAAATTTTAGGGCCTAAATGTGATAAAAATTAAACTATTATGATGATCAATGAGATTATGAAGTCTTTCAGGGCTCAGAATGCAAAGTTTACAAAGAAAACTCATTTTTAAAAGTTCTGGGGGCTCAATGCAAAACTTCAGGACTTAATTGCAAAGAAAACATGAATGAAGGGGTTCAAACGTGAGAAAACAAATATTTACAGGATTGAGAATGAAATTAAAATGAAATTGGGTAAAGAATGCAATATTTACAGTAAAACTAAAGAAATGCAATTTTAATTAGAAGTTTAGGGGCTAGGGCATAAAATCCTAGGATCTAATTGTAATGCTTTAAAACTAAAAGGACCTTTATAAAAAAAACCTAAAAACTAACAGCCACCGCTGGCGATTCCAAGATTGCCAGCGACGACGGCCTGGGGAATCCATCAGAGCTCTCCCGATGGCTGATCGGCGATCGGAAAGGCTAAGAAGTTGGAGGAGGAGATGGGGGAGAGATCCAACAATCTAGATCAGGCTCTCAACGGCTCAAGTGTGTCGTCGATCCCCCATCTTCGGCGTTCTTCCCTGGCGACAGTGCTGCAACGGTGGCGCTTCCAGAAGCGGTGGCCCAGCGCAGTGAGGATCAAAGAAGTTCTGGGGTGTCTCGACGATGCTCTAGGGAGTAACGGGAGATGTTGGAATGGCCTGGGGTGCCCCCCCGTCACGGGCTCCGGCAAGACGGCGATTGCAGCGGCAACGACAGCGCTCACAGGCATGGGAGGCCTGAGGATCCTCCCCTGAGTGATGGGAACTCAGGGAGGAGGAGGAAGAATGAGGAGAGGCCCACAGGGCCTCACCTGGAACCAGGAGGCTTGTGGTCTCGTCGGTGACAAAGAACCCATCACTGGAGGGAGACGACGGCGTACAGGGGGGTGTATCTCCGTCCAAACCCAATCCAAGGAGCCTAAAGGGACCTAACGGGAGTCAGAGAAAAGAGGATTCAAACAAAGAAGGGGGATTACCTGACTGAGAAGGGCGTCTCTCTCGGAAGCTTGTCGACGACGCTCCTTTGGTGACTACTTCGGTGACAATTCGGGGAGGCGCCTAGGTTGAGAAAAGGGATCGGGAAGGAGCTTTGGATGTGGTGAAAGTGGCTGGGTTTCTAGGGCTCGTGGGGTTCTCTTCTAGGCTTTCAAACAAAGGGGAGGATCGGTGACCAAAACTGATATGGTCTCTATTGATGACGGGGGCTTTATATTTCGGCGAGGCATTCCAAGGCCGTTGATCCTCCTCCCTCCAGCAGATGAGTGCCATTGGATCGGGCATGAGCTGGAGGAGGTTGGTCGGAGATCACGAGACCCTGGGATATGCTTCGGGGTTCTCGGGACGTCACCGGAGTTTGCAGGATATCACCGGAGATAAAGGGGGTCATCGATATTATTTTCTAGCTTTCCTAATTTTTTGATTGAGTGGTGTACAGGCTTGAATTGGGCTTAGCGATTGGGCTTTGGTTTTTTTACGTTTTTCTAGTTTTTGTTTTAGGGTCATTTTCTTTTAGGTTTTAAGGGATTTTAGGGTTATTTGTTTTAGGTTTTTAATTAGGTTTATGATTTTAATTAATTTTTTTAACTTTGTGATTTAAGGTTTAACAAATTGGTTTTAAATTAGGATTTTAATTATTTAAGGGTTTTTAGGATTTTAATTATTTTATGGTTTTGGATTTTAATTAGGAATTTGAGTTTAATTAGGGTTTAGGTTTTAATTAAGGTTTTTAGTTTAATTAGGGTTTTTTTGTTTTAATTAGAGATTTGAGTTTAATTTAGGGGTTTAGATTTTAATTAGGG
The DNA here is from genome assembly GCA_024699735.1 of Posidonia australis. NCBI lineage: Eukaryota > Viridiplantae > Streptophyta > Magnoliopsida > Alismatales > Posidoniaceae > Posidonia > Posidonia australis. The sequence continues at coordinate 12,763 of JAMKQA010250426.1, read as the reverse complement.
TTTTTAGTTTAATTAGGATTTTTGGATTTTAATTAGAGTTTTGAGTTTAAATTAGGGTTTTGAGTTTAATTAAGTGATTTTAAATTTGGGTTTTTAGGGTTTTGAGTTTAATTTAGGGCTTTTCTTTAATTTAAATGGATTAAAGTAGTTTAAATGGATTTTATTTGATTTTGATTTTAATTAGGGTTTTCTCTTGATTAATTTGGATTTTAAGTGGATTTATGTAGATTTTATTTAATTTTGGTTTTAATTAGGGTTTTTATTTGATTAATTTGGATTTTAAGTGGATTTAAGTGGAATATATTTAATTTTGGTTTTAATTAGGGTTCTCACTTGATTAAATTGGATTTTATTTGATCTTAGTTTTAATTGGGATTTTTATTTGATTAATTTGGATTTTAAATGTTTTAGATGAGTTTTGTTTGGTTTTAATTTTGATTAGGTCAGAGTGGACTAGTGTGGGCCTGAAGGGGCTTGTGTGGACTTGACTGGGTTTGTGGGTTTAGGTTGAGCTAAGGTTTAGGGTTTTAGGTTTGAATGTTAGGGTTTTGGTGGTCGCAATCAGAGCATCTTTCCAAAGGAGCCTGCTGCCAAGTGATTGCAAAATCGGGGTGTCTATAGTATTTTTAACACAACTTGAAATATTTTGTAGTTTATTTGTGTTTGAACTTATGTTATTAATTTTTGTTTAAATATAACTTGAACATTTGTTGTTTATTTGTGTTTGAACTTATGGTCGATTTGTGTTAGAGAAGGATTGAGATTATGATTAATTCTTGTTTGAAAAAACTTTGTAATTATAATTTATGATTAACGTTTGTTGAATTATTATTGTTGTTGTTTGATTATCATGTTGTTTACATTTATTTTTTATAAAAGTAGATTATATACTCAATGAATAGTATTTAATGAATACTTGAATTATTATCTTATAGTTTTAGGTTTATTATTTACAAGTTTATAATGTTAATATTTTTGGATTTTTTGGATATTTTGGATCTGGATGTATTCATATTTAGGTTTCTCGATTAAATTCAGATAATATTCGAATTCGAATGCCTTCGACAAATTTGAATACGAATATTAAATTTAACATTCGTTCAGATACAAATACAAATTCGGATGAATATGATTTCATTTTCGAATTCGAATTCGGATATTGATAGATTCAATTCGTATTCGCTCCATTTACACCCCTACTGTCCACCATAGAGGTATTGGCAGTGGCAACTAGCAAGAGATGTCAGAGGGGAGTAGGGAAATCTACATACACGCTACCAATGTAGGAAAATGTTCATTGAAGATGTGACTTGAGGCAGATTGTCAATTAGAGTGCTTATTGTGAGAAGATAGAGGAAAGCTTAAAAAGGAAAAATGAATGAGCAGAAAAGCACACTACTCAAGGCCTGTGTGTATGTCAATTTATATGTAAACAACGTATGCAATTGTACAGTGACCATATACAAAGAATGAGATACATGTACAATTAGTAGATCAGTCCAGAATCTTCCAGAAGGTTTATGTTACTCCTTCATAGGAGAAGGCAAGATCAAATCGTACCATGGTGAGGTACTAAAAACTACTGACAATACACTGATAGAGAGTGGCATCAAGAAGTATAGTGCCATCAGACAATGAGGGTTTGCTTTTCACCATGATTGGAATAGCAAAAGGACTACAGTTGTCCACACAAAACCAAGAGAGAAGGTTTGCAACTTTCTTGTCTAAGTTCCAGTTTAGAGGAATGATGAGACTACTAGAAATTCTGTAAATTACAAGCACATCTCACGAGAACTTAGCAAAGTCATGTTCTCATGAAGTCTTCATGAAACTAACTTAAAATATTTCACACACGGATCTTTTCTTCTTTTTCTTTCAGCCTCTTTTATCCTCTCTTTCATTTCTCTTCCTTCCCTTTTCTCTCTTCTTGTGATCACCATCATCATTGTCGTTGCCCTTGCCCTATCTTTCCACCACTACCACTGCCCTCACCATCCCCTTCCACCGACACCACAATCCTCGCTCTCTCCTACTGCCACCCTCGACCTCTCCTTCAATGACTACCGTCAACAGATATGATCTTGGATGACGAGGCTTGCTATTGATTTGTCATCCAACTCTTATAGTGTAAATTGCTATTTATGCTTGCTTTGTTGCTTTGTTTCCCTTTCAGTTGTAGATATTTTATGCTTCATCGCCTTAGATATCTAGTGCAAGCATGGACTATTTACAATGGTCATTTTACCCACCTTTGTTGTACGGGTTGTCTAGTCCATGAAGACTTTGTTGTTGATGAGTTTTCCATCATCAACCCCTTCGGATGGTATATTATTTGCTTTGCTATTGAAAAATTGATTAGATATTTAGTTGGGAAGTTATTGTCACTTGATGTCATGCATGCCTCTTCCCTTAATCATCATTAGTTCATTACCTTGTAAGCCAAGCATGTCATTAGTATGCTTGACTCTAAAAAATCGTATCTATGGCTATACAAGATGGTTGTTATTCCTTTAGAAAAGAAAATAGTCATTTGAGGATATGAGTAGTTAAATTAAAAGGAAATAGAACTTTAGTCTTTGACAATTAAATTAGAAGGAAAAAGATAAAGCAACCATCGAGTGATGCTAAGACATCGAAGGATTATGAGGAGTATACTTGCAACCGCCCCATGCATAGATCTTCATCAAAAGGAAAACCAAAGCAAGTTGTTAAAAAAATAAAATGAGTTTATGAACAGTGTTATATTGTATCATCTCAAGTAGATGTTGTATTGTTTATTCAGTTTCGTATTGCATGGAAATTGTGTAGATATCTAAACCATTTTATGTAATTTTAATTAATTAGTACTTTTGTTATGAATGTGTGGATGCCTAATGTGTGATTTAGTATATTTGTGATTACATTTGAAGATAAATTTAGCAGGTAACAATAAACAAGAAAACAAAAAAATATAATAGAGAGAGAAAAGGGAAAAGAACAAAATATAAAATTAACAATATTGTCCGATGATGAAAATGGAAAAAGCAGGTCTACTTAGGAAGTGAATTATTCTTTTTCAGCCAACATTATTGTAGACACTCCACTTTGGCAGCTACTTGAAAACAGATTCCTTTGGAAAAGCGCTACAGCGGCAACGAGGTATTTTCCTACACTAGAGCCCATTTCTTGCCCCAAAATCAGTCGAAACCCTAAAACAAACCCAACACCACAAACATACCTTAGAACTCCAAGCCTAAGTCCGTTTGATGGCCCAACACTCAAGGAACAAGCTCAGATTCTAGCCAAAAGCCCTAGCATGGCCTAGGCGTATTTGACCAGCACATATATGTGGCGCATATTGAGGTCACAGATAAGTGGTGCGGATTGACAATGCGGTCCCCTAGGCTAATAATTAATCTACTGAAAATTGTCTTGTCTTTTCGCCCTTTGGTCTACCAATTCTCTTCTCCTCATTGGTTGGCATGGATCTAAGGGTGTTCCTTGGTATCCCTGGACCATCATACCCTTCATCCTTTGTCAAATTCCAATCCTATCGACATTAGTTAATCTACACCTTCTATCCTTGATCTAAACTTTTATCAATGGCCATTATTCACACCTCTCCCTATAAAACTGTCTTCTTCTCCCATATAGAGCTCTCTTTGTCTCTCCTCACTTAGACCCCTCTACTGAGCACGCACAGGCCATCTTCGACAACCAATACACTATCTCCGCCCACCAACCATCATCTTCGACCACATACAGCCAACCCAACCCACTACAACCATTGCATGATTCCCTTCGGCTACCCGTCCTCCTTAGGCTAGCACTACCACTTCCCGCCCCTGAGTCAAAGCCAAGTCACGTCCCAGGTAGAGCAACGTCCTCGCCAACCGGTCGACCACAATCGAGCACCCATCAAGCTCGCCACAACCATTCAGGTCTTGAATTATCCAAGCAACCACCTCCATACATGCGTCAACCATCACACAACCTCCAGCCATCCTCCTCTGTCTGCCTCCACCGCACCGGTGAGCCGACAACCTGGAGGAGCAATTGCCGCAAGCTATTGGGAAGGACAAACACCCCCAAGTAAGTTTCTCTTCTTATGATTCATTCTTGTTTGCTTTCCTCTTTTACATTGCGTTTCTCAGCATATTTGTCGTGTGGACTTCCTCTATTTGGATAGCCATTCATGTATCTCATGCATCAGGCATCTTCATTGCCAGCGATGGGTTCAAATGGTTTAAGTATGGTTGACGACTTGCGAGCTCATTTGCTTCCCATCCCGATACATCATCCCCTTCCTCTCTCTTCCCCCAGCCTTCCTGGATGATCGCTTGATGCTCCTTGCCGCTTGCATGGTTGGCCAAGCTTACGGCTTTTGGTGAGATGCAGCGACGGAGGCAAAAGACCTACATTGCATATGTCTTCATTTGCATAGCATCCACCTCTCTCTCCTCGCTCCTATCACCCTTCAGAGACGTCGCAATGGCTCCAAAATGTCACGACTTGCTTCCCCGACTGGAAAACTCCTGTGGAACCCAACAACAATGGTGGTAGATGGGGAGAGTTGTCTGATCATTTACAGCCTGCATTTAAGCTCTAGACATGCTCACCTGCATCTGTGTTTGCTCACCATGCACTGCATCAATGTTTTGAATTGTTGCATTTCAATCTAGAGTGAGGAGAATCTAGCAGGTCTATTATGTAAAAACTCTGGCGAATCTCGATAGCGCAACCAGCCGGTGCATCTAGTTAGCACGCATAGTCAATGCGGATTGCCTACACGGGTCGCCGAGTTCAAAATAGGCAGCTTGCTGAGCTCCATTGCACCTTCTGTTTTCGTTTCCCTTTCTATTTCCAACATGTTTTTTCCTGACTTCTGCATCTACATGTCCTCGCCTGCATTACATGAGTTTCCTCCATGTTTTCCGACATCCCGCATCCATCAATTAAGGCAATGATGTTTACTGTAGTGAATCCTTTTGGGTGACTAGGCAGGATTCATATAGCGTGACTGAGCTTCGCATCAATTTCTGCCACATTCATCTCATTCACATTAGCATGACATGTAGCACTCATCCACCTTAACTTAGCCAGCATACATGAGCATTTGCATTGGCGACACATAAGCGAGTGATAACTAAGAAAGATCGATTTCTCGAACGTGTAGGGTGCCTAACACCGTCCTTATACGTAACAGGGGTCCTTAACCTTTCTTTGGCTCGCCATGACCAATGTGTTGCATCCATTAGGTACGAAGCATGCACATACATTCATTCACATTCATTTTCATTTATTTACATCTTTTTCTTGTATTTTTATGCATTTGATTTTTCTCATCTTCCGATTCCAAATAGACTAGGTGGTGACTCCCTTTTTTTCTCATCCATTTATCCTTCCCTTCAGTGTTTTCGAGTCGAGTATCCTTCCTCAAATTCACTAACTTTGTCATGACCTTATTGATTCTTTGCACGCCCCACTCACTCGAAGGTCCGAGTCGCTGACATAGTCACAAGAACTGGCGACTCCGTTGGGGATACAATAATTCAACTTTTGTTTTTGTATTTCGCTTGTTCAACTTTTGTCCTTGTTTGCCTTCCTTCACATTTGCTATCTTGTTGTAACGCTCCGATTCCGGGCACGCTGCAAAGATCACAGTATCATAAGTAGAATTACACTAATTACAGCAATAATTAAATAACTGTAACAAAGGTTCACCTTCAGGAAACAATGTACGGCTAGAAGCTCCTACTCTGACACTGGAACTCGACTACACACGATCTGCACCTGAAACTAAACAAAGCACGTGTAAGTGACATCTAAGTCACGTAGTCCAAACACACAAACAACAAAATCTGGTCAAAATGTCAAAAAGTCAACTTTTAATTTATAAAACTTGGTTTTCTTTTGGAAATCCAATTTTAAAACCTTATTCCCTCTTTCTTTTGAAATCACATGGGAACCTATTCCCAAAACGTTTTTTTTTTTTTCGAAACTCACATTTCCTTTTTCTTTTTAAAATATCTGGAAATCATTTCCAAAACCATATTCTTTCTCAAAACTCATGTGTCGTTTTATTACTTGGGATTTCTTCCCAAGACCAAAACCACTTTCAAAACTCATATCTTGAGAAACTACATTTTCGACCAAATCAAACCTAAAACACAATGCCCCTCGGGCTCAAAACCAAGATCATAAATACTGGCTGGTAACTGGTTAAAACACAACCATTATTTTATTCTAGGATTTTTGGACCATTCATAAGTCCAATCCTAGCCAAACCACATTTCTTTCTTTTTCACAAAACCTCACACTTTCTTATTCATTTTCACTTTTCTTTATTGATGTTACCTTGATCAAGGGTAACCAAGCACACAAACAGTGGGTGAGGACATTATTCCCCTACCTCTCTACACTGCCGCAGTGAAATTCCCCGTGCGAGATGACACTGCCTCGGCCAACCGACCTTAATTTCATTCTATAAGCACGGGGATACGTCTGTGTTTGACGTCCCATCGATGACCCGAACAACTAGGTTCAATAACCTAGGCTCAGCCTACACCGTTGGTGACTCAGACACCTCGGTTCCATATACCCAGGCCCAACCTACATTGTCACGAGCTCGGTGACCCGAACAACTAGGTTCAATGACCCAAGCTCAGCCTACATCGTCTCAAGCTTGGCAACCACAGTCGTATCTAACAATAGGTTTCATTGGAGTCTCATACTCCTACCACATTGTCGACACTAACCCCCGTGATTCCTTAACACATTATTAGGGTTTCATTTCCAAAACTCTTTATGCTTTCCTTTTCAAAAGCATTTCCATTTCATTCTTCTTGTTGCAGGAATCTGTTTCCATGCAACACTTAACCCTCTTCTAGGGTCCCAACTTAATTCAAGAAAATCATACTTTTTAAAATCATAAAATTGGGTCTCATGCCCAAAATTACTCAAAAACTATACATTTAATCACTTTTATTCACTTTTAGGGCTTTAAACCCAAAACCATTCCCAAATATACTTATTTGGGTTCCATATTCCTTCATGTCATTTACATGGGGAAAACACCATTAACACATACTCATCGTCCATTTAAAACCTTTTTCTTTCATTTTATATTTACATTTATATATATACTAGGGCCAAGGCAAAATCAGTAGACCGAAAACCAAGTTCGGTATACCGAAAATCCTTGGTTCGGTACATCGAATTCGGAATACCGAAAATACCTGTTTCGATCGACCGGGTGACTTCGTATGCTAAATCCAATTCGGCATGCCGAATTACCCGAGACTAGGGCACCTCCCCTATTCAGCCTTTGCATTCGTCGAAATTTGGAGCCATCGGCGGACTCCTCAAACAAGCACTACAAAATCAAACTAAAACACGAGGTGTAGACCCTTGATTCTACTTCAAAACCCCTCAAACCATTCATGATTTCATTAACTGTGCAATCCACACAAAAATCATAAAGGGGTGAAGCTCGTTTGAGTATACTGTAGCTTTCATCCCCAAATCTCGTATAATCCTACCAATTTCCATCCTAACCGCATGATATCTACATATTCATGCTATCTATCATGTTTCCATCAATTCTATTATTTTTCTACGATTTTTCATGCATTTATCTCTATTTTCATGCATTTGACATGATGAACTGAAAGCGTGGAAACGAGAGGAGAAAAGGACCGTGTACCTCAAATGGCACTCCGATGACATTCCTCACACATCAGCGAATCTCTTCTTGCCCTGGCGAAGCCTTCTCCACTAGCGAACCACACGAACAACCACCTCCTCTATCGCGTGCATCGTTCTTCCTCTCCCCTATCTCTCTCTCTCGGTTGCCTTCCCATCTCTTTTGCTCGCCTCCGCCTCTCTTTATCCCCTCCTCCTCCTGCGTCGTGCTGGCCACCTATCGCATCGGAAGGGACAGAGAGACACGGACCGATGTTGCTAGTGGCACGGGCTCGATGGAGGAAGAAGAAGGGGACAGGGATTGTGAGGGCTCGTGAGAGGGAGAGAGAAAGAAAACGAAAGAAAGGAAAGAAGAAAAGATGGGCACGTAAACCGAGGCAACTGTGCATCCTCAAATCGGAGTCCACATTGGTCCTCAATCACAAACAGGTACACAAGAAGCCAACCAACTCTCACACATCCAAGAAACAACAGATTATCCATTAATAAACCATTTACACAATATTACAGTTAATTACATGGTTTTATAATTAAAATGGATAATCAAGCCTAGGTGTTACATCCTACCCCCTTAAAGGAATTTCGTCCTCGAAATTCAGCTCTAGTAAAACAAGTAAGGGTACTGTCTCTGGATGTCCACCTCGAGCTCCCAGGTAGCCTCCTTTGTACCATGGTGTTGCCACTGAACTAACACCAATGGAATTACTTTATTCCTGAGGACTTGCTCTTTTCTATCCAGTATCTAAACTACATTTTCAACCATAGACAAGTCCTCCCGCAGCTCCTTTGGCTACACTCGCATCACCCAGGACGCATCGGCCAAACACTTCCTTAGCATAGATACATGGAAGGTGTCATGTACACCAGCTAACTCTGGAGGTAGATCTAGTCTGTATGCCACCTCACCAACCCTCTTGGTAATCTAGTTCGGTCCGATTTACCTTGGGCTCAACTTGCCTCTCTTCTTGAACAGCATCACACCCTTGGTTGGTAACACCTTCAAGAAAATGAAGTCTCCTACCTCAAATTCCAGAGGTCTCCGTCTCCTAACTGCATAGCACTTCTACCGGCTCTAGGCAGACAACAATCTCTTCCTGATCAAATCCACCTTGCCCTCGTACTGTCGTACAATCTCGAGCCCAACCAACTGTCTTTCACCCACCTCACTCCAGCAAGTGGGTGTCCTGCATGGTCTGCCATATAATGCCTCATATAGTGCCATACCAATACTGGCGTGCTAACTGTTATTATATGCAAACTCAATCAGAGGTAAGTGATCCTCCCAGCTACCACCAAAGTCCAACGCATAGGCCCTTAGCATGTCCTCTAGTGTCTGAATGGTTCTCTTTGTCTGACCATCCATCTGGGGTTGAAAGGCAGTGCTAAAATTTAGCACCGTACCAAAAACTTCCTGTAGAGCTCCCTAGAATCTCGATGTAAACCTCGTGTCTCTGTCAGACACAATAGACATTGGGACACCATGCAATCCCATAATCTCAGTCACATACAACTCTGTCAGTTTTGCCAAAGGAAGATTCACCCTCATTGGCAAAAAATGTGCCGATTTTGTAGGGCGATCCACTATCACCCAAACTGTATCATTCTTTCTTCGGGTTCGTGGCAGACCCGTCACAAAGTCTATCGACACATCTTCTCATTTCCACACTGGAACATCTAGAGGTTGTAAAGTCCCTCCGGGCTTCTAGTGCTCTATTTTCACCATTTGGCAGGTTGCATACTTCGGCACATACTCGACAATCTCTCTCTTGATCCCCAGCCACCAGAAATTTTGCTTCAGGTCTTTATACATTTTGGTGCTTCCTGGATGGATAGTGTATCTAGATCGGTGAGCTTCATCTAGCAAACTATTCTTGATTTCCTCTATTTGAGGCACATATAATCTCAAATCATACCTCAACCCATCGTCTACCTCAATTGAAAAGTGAGGGGCATTACCAACCCCCAGCTTCTTCTAGATATCTAACACAAATGAATCATATTGTTGAGCTATGACTATCGCCTTGATCATCCTCGGGCAAACAAACAAATTGGCCAACATCACTCTGGTGGTTCCCTGAGACTGTCTCCAAGGTCTGCACTCCCCAAGCCCTTTTAACAATTTCCATTCATGGATTATCAGACTAGCCATGACATGAGTGCGTCTGCTCAGAGCATCTGCAACCACATTTTCTTTCCTTAGGTGGTATGACAAATTGAAATCATAATCTTTGATGTAATCCACCTAGTGCCTCTATCTCAGGTTCAAATCCTTCTGAGTAAAGATGTACTTCAGACTCTTATGATCTATGTACACCTCAAACTGCTCGTCATATAAATAATGTCTTTAAATTTTCAGGGCGAACACAACAACTGCCATCTCCAAATCATGGGTGGGATAATTCTTCTCATGATCTTTAAATTGGCGCGAGGCGTACGCCACCACCCTACCATGCCGCAACATCACACACCCCAAACTAGTACCACAGGCGTCACTATAGACTGTGAAACCACCACTCCTAGAGGGCAAAGTCAAAACTACGACTGATACCAGACGAGCCTTCAACTCATTGAAGCTCTCCTCGCACTACCAATCCCAAGCAAAGCACACTTCCTTTTTGGTCAGTTTGGTCAATGGTGCAGCAATCTTGGAGAAATCCTAGATGAATCTCCTATAATATCCTGCCAGGCCGAGAAAACTTCTAATTTCAGTTACTGTCTTCGGTCTGGCCCAATTGCTCACTACCTCTACTTTGGTTGGATCTACTTTAATGCCTTCCCCTAAAATAATATGACCAAGGAAGGACACCTCCTCTAGTCAAAACTCGCACTTGGAGAACTTGGCATAAAGTTGATGCTGCCTCAGCATCTCCAATACGATCCTCAAATGCGTCCAGTGGGTCTGAACATCCAAAGAATAAACCAGAATGTCATCCACAAAGATGACCACAAACTGATCCAAATAGGGCCTAAACACCCTATTCATCAGGTCCATAGCAGCCAGAGCATTCGTCAACTTGAATGGCATAACCAAAAACTCATAATGTCCATAACGGGTGCGAAAGGCTGTCTTCTGCACAATTAGCTCACTGATCCTCAACTGATGGTATCCAGATCTCAAATTTATCTTGGAAAACACCGATGCTCCCTACAGCTGGTCGAACAAATCGTCGATCTTGGGCTATGAATACTTGTTCTTCACAGTGATCTTGTTCAACATCCGATAGTCTACGTAGAGCCGAAGTGAACCATCCTTCTTCTTAACAAACAAAATCGAAGCTCCCCAAGGTGAAACAATGGGACAAATAAATCCCTTATCCATCAATTCCTGTAGCTGATTCTAGAGCTCCATTAACTCAGCAGGTGCCATCTTGTACGGAGCCTTGAAAAAAGGACCTGATCCCGACACCAAATCAATCACAAACTCCACTTCCCTGTGCGGTGGCATTCCAGGCAATTCTTCTGGAAAAACATCAGGATATTCCCGTACCATTGGCAAATCCTAAATCTCAATCATAAGTGAAGTAGAAACTGTCACACAGGCCAAATAGCCCACACTGCCTCTTGCCAGATGATGATAGGCCTTGATAGTATAAATCACTTTTCTGGGTTCACCTGATCTGGTGCCTTGTACTATACACTAGCCTTGGCCTGGACACTCTGCCAAAACTCTTCTCTTGGCACAATCTATCACTACTGAATGTTGTGCCAGCCAGTCTATCCCTAGGATAACATCATAATCCTACATGTCCTTCAGGATCAAACTGGCCTGAAAATTCCTATCCCCCAGCTGAATATCAACGGGTCTCAAATACCTCCATGCTAGACTGTGTTCTCCTAATGGGGTGACTACATCCAGGTAGAATGCCAGTCTGGCTAGCTTGGTCCCAATCTCAGAAGTAAATGACTTAGAGACAAGATAAAATGAACTCCTAGAGTTGGACAAGACTCGGGCCATCCAATCAGCCATAAGAAAAGATCCTATAATCAACACACCATAATCATAATCATAATAAAAGACAATGTTGATCACATCCAGGATCCCTCATTATAAGACAAGATTTAACTCACACAGCCGTGCTAGTTCTCACCTTCTACCACATCTCCAGATGGACCAGCATGTGGGGCAACAATGGAGAATGTTCTCCCCTTGGTAGGCTGTTGAGGCGCATCTCCTGCTGGCTTCAGTTGACTCGGACAGTCCTTCTGGTAATGCCCGGACTTCTCACAGTTGTAGCATACTACACTATCTAAGTTCCTCTGCCTATGCTAATACTACGCCACTACATGCCCCTTCTTTCCACAAACATGACATGGTCTCACCTATGGACTGCTACAGGACCCTGCATGGCTGAAACCCACACTCTCTTCTCTACTAGATGTAGGTCATTGCTTCCGCTTCTTCCCAGAGCTACCAGAACTCCCTGAACTTAGTGCTCCAGTCACTGACGGTCGAGAAACGGAGGGTCGAGAGATAGAAGGTCAAGAGACAAACTTTCTCCCCGTTTCCTTCTTAGGATACTCTTCCTGGAACATCCTACGATCATCCTCATAGTAGCTTGCAAGCTCAACAGCATCCGCTAAGGCTTGGCATCTGAAGCCAATAACTCTAGACCTCAGCACAAGATTTAGTCCTTCCATGAACTTCTTGGCTCTATTCTTCTTGGAAACTACAGCCTGAGAGAACTGCTGTAACCATGTCGGCGGAGATATCGCAAAATAATGCGAAAGTCGGCAAAATCACGACGGAAAAACAAAATAAAAATGCAAAAATGTAGGAGTCTCCACCTAGTCTATTATGGAAGACGAGGAAAACCATAGACATGAAAATCATGTAAAACAATAAAAAAGAAAAGTCTTCGAAAACCAAAAATGCGGGTCAGGATCCCAGTTACGTACGAGGAAGGTGTTAGGCACCCTCGTACGCCCGATAAAATCAGTCTTTTATGATTTCTCCAATGCTTATGAAATGTTGGCTTTTCAGTCTTTTACTATATACGCCCGAGGGCGATATGCCATGCCATGCTAAGTGCCTTATGCTAATAGGTGCATGATGTGCAAGGGGAGTGTCCTAATGCTCAGA
>JAMKQA010250425.1:0-16412 GCA_024699735.1 Posidonia australis | reverse complement strand
AGAGTGATATTTCTAAGCATAGGACACACCCCGCACATCATGCACCTATTAGCATAAGGCACTAAACATGGCATGGCATGTCGCCCTCGGGCGTATAGCAAGAGGCTGAAAAGCCAACATTTCATTGGAGAAATCATAGAAGATCGATTTTATCAGGCGTGCGAGGGTGCCTAACACCTTCCTCGTGCGTAACAGGGATCCTTACCCGCCTTTTTGGTTTTCACAGACCTGTCCTTATTATTTTTGCATGATTTTTCATGTTTATGGTTTTCCTTGTCTTCCATAATAGATTAGGTGGCGACTCCTGCATTTTGCATTTTATTTTGCTTTTTCGACGTGATTTTGCCGACCGTTTCGCATCATTTTGCGATCCACCTCGCCGGCATGGTTACAATGTCGCTTATATGTCGAAACATCTCAATGAAGGAGGAGGAGAAAGAAAGCCACCACGATGTACACACATTCTCACTAGAAGATCGTCGGAGCTAAAGCTGGGACGCTTGGGAACTGGAGAGCAGTGGACTCGCGTTGGAGTGGGGAGTTGATAGCAATGTTGGCGATGTCCCCTCTTGCGTGGTGCAGAGGTCCTTAAATAAGTAGCGGCTTTGAATTGGGACTACTAATGTGTGACGGCCTCCTACGGACTATGACGATGAACTTCGAGGGCTGCCACAGGTGAATTTGATGCTGGATTAGGGGCACAAAGGTCCTCTGAGGTTAAAGAGTAAGGTTGGGATTAATCCTAGCCGTCGCTGTTAAAGAATCAGGTAGCTAAATGGTGAGAAAGACACTTACACCCTCCAATACTGAAACAGGGCATTTTGCGAGCCATTTTTGCCACTTAAATCTGCTGACAATACTTGTCTCGAGATCTTGCCACAAATAATTGATTGAAAATACTGCATGGCCCCACAAAACTAAGTCAAACAAACCTAGAGCACATTGACCAACCTTTTAGGGACCAATTGGCAACCAAGGGTTATGATGAATGATATTTGTGGGTTTCAAGAGGCTTTAGGAGATTGGTGAATGTCTTTGAGATATTTGGGAAAATGAATGGGCCCACTAGCTCCATAGCCAGCGGTCTCTCCTCTGAGTTCATCCAAACCTACCTGTAAAATCCAGGATGTCTACAACTGCACTATTTAAGGAAACTCTTGGAGCTCACCCCTCCTCCTACTAGCTGGAGTTGGTTGTCTAGGAAATTCATGATTTCGCACTTGGAAAACTCCTACTCAGGTTCCCTTCCACTATGGCTCTGGATGAAGCCTTAAAGCTTTGTGGGTCATCTTTGACATCCCTCCCAACGTCTTTTGCTCCCTTGTCAATGCACTCCTGCGCTATATTAACTCTCAAGGAGGAAGGACTTTGGATTCGGTTAGAAAGTATTTTGCACCATTTATGGAATGTTGAGGTCTTCTACCGTATGGTAGAAGATTTTGCTAACCTTCTAGAGGTTGATTTCGTTCTTGACAATGTCAAATCCCTAAACTTTGCTAGAGTGAGAATTAGGTTACACTTTGGTAAGGATATACTCGACACTCACTACTTTGCTTTTGCCAGGAACATTTATCCCATTAGATACTGCCACAGTTGGGATATCTGCTCCTCATCATCTTCCAAGGGTCATTTTCCTTCCACGGGTAGTTTAAGTAACCCACTGAACAAGATTCATCCCAAAGTGTCTGGTAAATTTTTTAAGAAGCCCTACAATTGGAATGGCTCCAAGGCACGTAGAAATATCTGATTTGGGGATCACGTTTGGACTAGGCTTGCTGGTGTTGGATCTTGTCCTTTTGTGGTAGGTCCCTCTTTTAGGCCGGCCCACATTCCTGTTCCTTCAAGGCAGATGTTAAAGCCTTTGTCGAAAGGGGGGTGGGGGAGGGGGCTTAATCCTATAAATGGTGGTTCTTCTCCATCCCCATATCCTAGTGGTGCTTCGACCCCAGTTGGACCCTCCAACTCCATAATGATCCCTAATAGCAATGCCTGCACCAGTGAGGAACCCTCTTATGCCCAGTCCATCTGTAACTAGGTTGATAGCTTCGAGCTACTTCTTGATGATGTCCCATCTAAATTTGTCTCTGCTGAACAAAAGGTTCAGAAAATCAATAAGGAGAAATGCAAAAAAATTTTGGCTATTCTAGATAGTGAGGGTGATGATGCCCTTAGCACCATGGATTGTGAGCAGGCGCCTGCATAGGTTCTGCCACTTGCTACTTCTTCAGGTACTGATTACATTTGTCCTTTATCTGCACACTACTCATTACAATATAGAAATTTTGACTCTGGTTCTCCTACAAGTAATAGAGCTTCTACATGTGCTAATTCTAATTCTGATATAGATAATATTGATGATGATGTTGCAAATAATATATTTACATGGCCTTCCTATCATGATTTCTCTTTCTTCTGTAATAATATTGGTATATCTGTGGGCTCTAGCCTGGAGGCTTGGCAGATCTTAGATTTAGTTCGTATGCAGTAATCTTTGCCTTCGATTGACTTGGAGGAAGATCTCAGGTGTGTGGAGAGTCTGAAGGCTCTTAGTTTGTATTCTTGATTTTATTATGATATCCTTGCATGAAATATTAGAGGACTTGGGAGTAGTGGGAAACGTAGAGCAATTAGGAACTTAGTCCGCAATGCCAAGTGTGATATTCTTATTCTTAGCGAAACTATGCTTGAAAATCCTTCTTTGTTTGCCTTCCGTAATATGGGGGGTAGGAGATTAAATTAGTGGGAAACTCTTCCTTCTTCCGAGGCCTCTGGTGGTATTGTCATTGGCTAGAATGACTCTTTATTGGATAAATTGGGTCTAATCATAAAAAATTACAATATTTCAATTCATTTTAGGAACATATCTGATTCCTTTGAATGGTGGATTTCTGGTGTTTATGGTCCATGTTCTTCTTCTTTAAAGTAGATTTTCTTATCTAAGCTGGGGAATCTTTGTCCTTTGATTGGCAATAATTGGGTTATAAGAGGGAACTTTAATATCACTAGGTTTACTTTTGAGCACTCTAAGGATATTAGAATATCTCCTACTATGATAAAATTTAATGATTTCATAGCATCTAGCAATCTTATTGACTACGTACCAAGCAATTGCCTTTTCACTTGGTCTAATCTACAAGCTTCCCCTACCATGATTAGGCTTGATCAATTCCTTATATCTCCTAGTTGGGAATCTCATTACCAGAATGCCATATATATGGGGAAAACTAGAACTATCTCAGATCATATCCTTATCTGTCTAAATACTTTGCTTCCTGTCAGGGAACCCTCTCCTTTCAAGTTCTCCAAATCTTGGCTTACTATAGGTGGATTTCAGGACATGGTAGCTGATTGCCTACTTAATTTTTCACATAAAGCAAATCCTATTAACGGTTTTGCTTTTAAACTCAAAAATCTAAAGAAGACCATCAAGTAATGGATCCCTAGATTAAGGATGGAGAGAAATATCAGGTTGAACGAAATTGAATTGCAAATCCTTGACCTAGATAGACAGGCAAAACAAATGCATCTTCCTTTGCCAATATGGGAGTTACAACAATTCCTTAAGCATAAACATTATAATCTCTTATTAGTGTAAGAATTATATTGGAAACAGAAATCTAGAATCCAATGACTGAAAGAGGGAGATCTTAATACCAACTTCTTCCATAAAATTGTCAATGGTAGGAGAAGGAAAAATTACATTTCTTCATTAATCATAGATGATTTGCAGATAGATACTCCAGGTATCAATGCCTTTGAAAAACACTTCTTTGACCTTTTTAATAGTAAAGGTGACTTCTATGGCAACCTCAGTTGGAGTCTCTTGTTCCCTTTTAAGATTTAGTGCCTTGAGTCCTTGGAAGTCAATTTTTTAGAGGAGGAAATTAGAGCTAGTGTTTTTGGACTCAGTGGAGATAAATCTTCAGGGCTAGATGGTTTTCTGAACTATTTTTTTCAACAATTTTGGGAGACTGTCAAGGTGGACTTGCAAAATCTTTTTATGTATTTCGAAAGTGCTTCTGATGTTAATGCATTAAAAGGTATTAATCAAACATTTGTCCCCTTAATTCCAAAAAACGTGGAAGCTCAATGTGTGCAAGACTATCGGCCCATAAGTCTACTAAATAGTACCTTTAAGATTATATGTAAAAGCTTAGCCAATAAATTCTGCCTTATTTTAAACTCTTTCATCGATAACAGCCAATGTGCATTTCTTTCTAGTAGGAGTTTATTTGATTGTTTTTTGGTGGCCTAGGAAACTTTGCACTTCATACATCATTCTAACTTTCCTAGTTTGTTTCTAAAACTAGATTTTAAGAATGCTTTTGACAACGTCAATTGGGACTTCTTAATCAAGTCTCTGTATGGTCTTGGTTGTGGGAAAGTCTGGGTTTCATGGATCAAAATGTGTATTACTTCAGTTAGATAGTCTATTCTGGTAAATGGAACACCAAAAGAATATTTTGGAGCATCTAATGGTTTGAGACAAGGAGATCTATTATCCCCTTTACTTTTCATTGTGGCAACATATGTGCTGAACAGAATGCTTGATTTAGGATCTCAAAATAATTTAATATTTGGTATCTAATTTCTTAGAGGAGGACATAAAGTAATCAATATTCAATATGCAGATGATACTATTTATTTTTACCACTTGTGGTAGATTGCATCATCAATGTTAAGAGGATTCTGACATGCTTCCAAGCATTCTCGGCTCTTAAGATTAACTTTGGCAAGTTTTCCCTTATTGGTATTGGGGTTTCTCAAGATAACATTGATAGGTTTTGTAGAATCTTGGGTTGTAAGCCTGATCTTCTACCTGTCAAATATCTAGGACTACCTCTGCATTATCATAAAGCCTCCTTTAGTGACTGGGCCCCCATGTTAGATAAACTAACTTCCAAGCTTGCTACTTGGAAAGGAAATTCCTTTCTCTTGGTGAAAGGCTAACTCTTTTGAAGTCAGTATTATCTAGTATGCCAACATAACATACTTTCTTTTGGTTCTCCACTTGTCGACTCAGGTGGAATCAAAAATCGATCGCTTCAGGTGTAGATTTTTGTGGTACTCATCTGATCTTCCTAATAAAGGTTATCACCTAGTGAATTGGCAGAAAATCTGTCATTCCAAAAATCAAAGAAGATGGGGTATTATCAATATTAGAAATTTTAGTGTGACTCTTAAATGTAAACTTCTATGACAACTCTATGGGTAATCTTAAGCTCAAATGGATTGAGCTAGTGAAATCACATTACCATTCTCTCAATAATTCTGATGCTTTTGCTGAATGTGTATTCAAATGGCTTTCCATTGTGGATGGAACTCAAAAAAAGTTTACCCTTTCTTAATATCTTTTCTAAATTTATTGTTAACAACAATGAAATTACTATTTTCTGGGAAAATGCTTGGTGTGGAGTTGGGTCTCTTAAAAATAGTCTCCCAAAGTTATATCATCTATCCAACCTAAAAAAAGCTACTGTCAAAATGGTGTGGAGTAAATTTTATAGTGATTTCTCGGGTCTATTTATGCACCCAACCAATGCTATTGTTGACTTTGATTCTTTGCAATATCAACTGGATAGGTTTATTGAGATTATTAATTGTTTGTAACTTAATGAGGAGGGTGATGGCCTTATTTCGACCCCTACTACTAATAAGCTCTACTCTGTTGCGAGTTGTTACGCTTCTATAAATGATGGTGGGCTTAAATATATCTACAAAAATAAAATATGGAATATCAAATTTCCATTGAAAATTAAACTTTTCCTATGTTTGGCACTTCAGGATAGGATCCTATCCCGAGAAAATCTTGCCAAGAGAGGATGGTTGGGTCAGCTATCTTGTCCCTCTTGTGACTGTAGTTGTGAATCTACCTCACATATTCTTTTAAAGTGTCCAGTAGCAATTAAAGTATGGGCATTCTTTCTGAATAATGTGTCTAGTCTTTACACTTCTAGTTTGTGGGAAATATATTCTTTAAGAATGCTTGCAAAATATTCAATTAATGTTCTAGTCTGGAATCTTCTTGTTCCAGCAGTGTTTTGGAGTCTCAAGTTGGAGAGAAATAATAGAGTTTTTAGAAATAAATTCAGACTTATTCACTATATTATCTCTAGTATAATTTCACTAATCAAATTTTAGGGAGAAAACTTTTATACAAATCAAAGTCGTGAGGAACAATCTCAAGTAATGTCTAATATGCAACATGGATGAAACCAAGAACGTGCCAATTAGGTGGCTCAGTCTATTACATCCTCTATTGAATTAGCTACACTTGCCTCGGCCAGTATCCCTATGGCTGCCTTGTAATTTCCTATGGTCGATGACTCTCCATATGATCTTTTCTAGTTCAGGGTTAGAAATGAAGTTTAGATTTTAATTGGAGACTTGTAATTCGAACAATGCTTTACTTGGCCTGTGTTATTTTGGGTTAAGGTTTGGCCAATTGATTTTCGTATTTTGGACTAAGGCTTGTATAATTATGGATATTTTGGTTCATTTGGTGGTGGTTTTTATAGCCTAGTGACTTCTTAATTTAATGATATTATCGATTTCAAAATAATAATAATAATAATAAATTAGGTAGGTAGCAATAAAGGTCCAAAAAATCATTTAAAAAGAGTTTTTCATAACCTAGGATGGGGCATGTTTAGTTTGAAAAAACAATTTCAAAAATAATAATAACAGCTAATAAGTAATAATTAGCGATTTCTCTTTGATATTTTTGTAGATCGCAAAGAATCCCTTTTTCTCTCCCTAAAGATCCAAAGAATCTTTCATTAGATTCTTGTATGCGTAACAAAAGGAGTAAGGACTCACCGATATTTGGCGGATAAAATAATGGGATATAAATAACCTTAACTTGATAAGTATGTCAAACAAACATAATAAGGGGGGATTTGTGTCTTTGGAATCCGAAAGAAAAGAAATAAATTTCTGTTTGAGCACTTTTAAATGTAGTGTTTGTACTTATCAAGAAGATTTTTTTCCCTCCCTGTACACTCAAATCTCAAAGGAAACCAAAGACTTCTGCCCTCCTCCTTCTCCCTCATTCTTCTTTCTTCTTTCACGGCAAGGGTTAGCAAGGCGGAGTGGCTTCTCACAGTGAGTAATCTCCTTCTTCCTTTTTGTGTTTCCGATCTACAACATTTTTTTTTCTTCTTCTTCTCCTCCTCCTCTCTTTGTCCCTACTTGTGTTCCCGTTTGCCAGCAAGGCAATAATGACCAACAAAAGAAAAGAGGAAGGAGAGTCCCCTTTTTCTTTTCCCTAAAAGAAAGCAAAAGACAAGTTTGACACCAACTAATCTCTATTCCACCCATACAAACAAACAAACAAAGAAAGCAACAAAATCAAAAGTGTTCAGAGGCATGAGAGAGACCTGCTTGGAGGTGTTGGACAGGAGCGAGGAGGAGATCTGGAGATGGGAGGGGTTGGGGTCGGAGCCGTAGATGGAGCAGAAATCGGCCAGGGTGAGTTCGATGTCGAAGGAGGGGACGGCGTACCCACGGTCGCAGAGCATCTCGAGGAGAGTCCGCCTAGCGATGAAGTACCGGTGGCTCTCCAAGTTTCCCTTGTTCTCATCCAAGAAAATCACAATTATTTTTTGTCGATGCCACACAACACAAAACAAATTCTGTAGAAAAAGAAACCAGAATGTTAATTAATCGAAAGGGCAATACCGCATATAACAGGGATCTAGCAATTTAATTTGAATTGCGAAATTAATTTTCTTGATCGAGTTGTTGGTGTTCGCTTCTTGTCAACATCAAGAACGTCATGATCCAAGGACATGCAAGCATTAGCAGGAAAGAGGGGCTTCTTCATCGTCTCCGTGCTGCTCCTCAAGGACGACCTCAGATTATAGGTGGAGGATGACAAACGTCCGACCAAAAATTCCATAGGCATCGACTTCCTCAAATTGTTACTCCTCTTCGTGGTTCTCTTCTTCGTCGTCTCCGAGCCTATGACTACCCTGAGATCTCTGGCTCCGTTGGTCACCGTCATCTCCCCGTTCCTCCTCCGCCTGAGCCTGTTGCTCCTCCTAGCCTCGTATTCCTGGTAGTGTAGCCCCCTCTCAAACAATGGGCTTCTCATATTGAGCTGACCTAGTTGGGAAGCCACGGGAGTAGTGTCACCTCATCACCTGAGCCTGTCGTTCCTCCTAGTTGGGTTATTTCTTCTTCTTTTTGGGGGAAAAAAATAAAGAAAACAGTAAGGGAGGAATAAATGGTTCCTTCTCTAGGTGAGGTAACAAAACATAAAACAAATAAATTACAGATCTCAAATGCAAGCGGATGCAATTTGTCCAATTGTGATATATAAAAACAATATTTGTTTATTGTTTTATCATCAATTAAATCCAATGAAAACAGCATCCCAAACATTATACCATGCACGTAGAGATTGAAACCTTTTAACATAAAAGGTGGAGCTCAAACATTGGTGGATGGAGGATGATATGAAGGAGGAAGTCACATCTAAAACTTGAAGATCTTCTCACAGACAAGATGACATATTTTTTGACTAATAAACTTTTTTGACTGAAGTTGACAGTTGCTATTGTGTGTAGTCCTTTCTGCAAATGTTAGATAGCTAAATTTTTCTTGTAAATTCTTGTTTATGATCAATCATCATGTTTTTTTCTTAAAGAGCCATTTCTTTTAACAAAACCTTTATTGCTTGGTGGTGGTTTCAATCGAAATTATTATCATTTCAAAAAGAAAAAAACCATTAAACCATGTAGTGATAGTCTAGAGCTCTAGATCATAGCAAAATGTCAAAAAGAAGCTTCTTGATGAAGTCTCAAATGGTAGAAAGAAATCTATCCACTAGATAGCCAAAGAAACAGCGTCAAAAGGTTTTCGTAAGGATAACTGAAATTGTAGCAGGTTGGCAATTGAAATAAATCTATTTATACATAGGTTGTAGAGTACACTTTCCCTTTTTGTGTTTTTGAACTTGAGATAAAAAAATTCCAATAAATGTGTTCTTCTGTAAAGATCTACTATTCCTAGTTTATTTTCAATAAATTCTGGTAAATGTGTTCTTTTTTATTTAACTTTTGATCTCTTAATTATAGCTTATAATTGTTATAATGTTTTGATATTTGTTTGATTTACCGATTCAACTTATAATTGTTGTAATTTTATATGATTATGGACTAATTGTATTGGATATGTTATTATATGTTTTGTATTGAAAATGTATGATAGATATGGCTAGAAATGATAAGGAAAAGAATATAATTGAAGAACCAGTGGCAAAGAGTTGTTCTTTTATATGGAGTGGAAAATGTGACGATATCATGCTTGAGATATTATGTGATGCTCTTATTAATGGTTTTGGAAAAGTACTAGATGGGAAAATTAAGCCAAAGACGTTTGTAGAAGTAATTAAGAAATTCAATGAGAGAACAAATGAGACAATACAAAAAAAAAATTTGGAAAATCGTATAAAAACTTGGAAAATATGATGTAAGAATTACTCAATCATAGGAAGTCAAAGTGAATGGGGTCTAGGATTTATAAATGGAGTTACTGATGTAGATTCAAAGGTTTGGAATGAGTTTGTCGAGGTTAGTTCTCTAAGGTTTATTAAAATTTTATTAGTAATATTATTTCTTTTTTAATTTTTATTTCCTTATTTTAAAACATGCTTATTTTTATTATAGAAACATCTTTAAATGACATAGTATAAAGGAAAGAGTTGCCCCAAATATGCACAATTTCAGATAATATGTAGTAGTAGTATGGCAACTGGTGCAAGTTCTATACAACCTTCTGATTTTGTGAGAACATCGTTGAATGAAGGTATTAGCAACAATAAAGATATTCTAGAAGATTTGGACAATAATCAAGAAAAAGAAGCAGAAAGTAATCAGCCTTTTAAAAAGCCAACCACACCTACTTCTATTCGATGTAGTAAAAGGCCACGTCCTAATGCAAAGACACAAAAATTTGTTGCAGCAGTTTTAGTTGATGTTGCCACAACATCCAAGGGATTTATGAAAAAAGAAGATGAGGTAAATGCAAAGAAATTGAAATTAATGGAATAAATGATCAATATAGAACAAGCTAAATTTGAGACCGAGAACAAAGATGTTAAAGAAGTGTCTGAAGTTCATTTTTCTTTTTCATAACTTAATGCTTATGATATTGTGACCATGCCGATCCCGAGGGTCAGGCGCGGAGTCGGCCAGAGGGAAGGAGATCACAGCCATGCCAAGATGGCGAAGGCACAAGGAAGGATAAAAGAAGAAGAAAAGATGAGTCACTACCTAGTCATTTAAAGGAAAGACGAGGAAAACTACAAAGGACTGATTGCATGAGATGCAGATGTGAAGGCTGAATGTCTGCTAACCAAAGGATGGGTAAGGATTCCTATTACGCACGAGGAAAGTGTTAGGTATCCTCGTACGCTCGAGAAACTCGGTCTATCTAGTCTAGATTGCTTGCTAAAGGCTAAATGGATGTTTGCTAAACCTGGATCCTGTTCCAATCATGTTAATAAGTATGCCATGAATTGAAGGCACAAGGGGTAATATGGTCATTTCCCTGGCCAGATGTGATAACTGCTTGCATGGGAGTGATGCATGGTCTAAACTATGTCAAAATGTGTGTCAAATGTCTAGAGGATGTTGCTTGCCAGAAAACATGGAGGGGAAAATCAACAAAATGATGCAAACACAATAAAGGACAAACATGGGGGACTAAAACGTAAAATTCACAAAAAGAATGAGAATCTGGATGGAAACTGCATTCATGACTTCTATTCTAGCATGCAAATGATGGATCAAATATGAATGTGGCACTAAAGGTGTGAAAATTGAACTTTGGTAGTTTCCTGAAATCGAGGAATTTGCCGGAAATCTCGCTGGAGATGAAGGGGTCACCAGCGACGACACCTCGTTGGAAATATTACTCCTTTTCCTAAGTTTTCTTGGTTTTAGAATTTTTGGGCTTATTGGGCTGAAACGGACTTAGGGTTTTGGTTTCTCGTTATTTTTTCTTTTTTTCTTTTGTTTTGTGATTTAAAATTAAGATTAATTTGATAATTTTTGATTTGATTTGATTTGGGGATTTGGATTGGCTATTTTGTGTTTTATTATTTTAAGTTGATTAAGATTTTATTTGATGATTTAAATTTAATTAAATGTTTTGTCTTGGTTTTAAATGGGTTAAATTGTCCTTTTCTTGATTTTTGGTTTTGGATTTATTTGATTTAAATTCTGATTCTGATTTGGTTGATTTAAATTTTGGGTTTGATTAGATTAAATTCAAATTTAATTAGCTTTCACTTGATTTAATTATGTATTTTATTTTGGTTTTGATTTAAATGATTTTTACTTGACTTAATTAAGTATTTTATTTAGGTTTTGATTTAAATGATTTTCTTTTGATTTAATTAAGTATTTTATTTAGGTTTTGATTTAAATGATTTTCTTTTGATTTAATTAAGTATTTTATTTTGGCTTTGATTTAGGGTTTTAATTATTTTGGTTTTATTTTATTTTTGGATTTTCATGGATTTTAGGGTTTTTGATTTTAAGTTTTTAAATTAGGATTTTGAATTTTAACTTAGGCTTTTATTTAAGTTTTATGATTTTAATTAAATTTGTTATTAAGGTTTAATTAATTTGTTTTAAGTTAGGGTTTTGAATTATTTTAGATTTATGCTTTTAATTTAGAGTTTTTGTATTCTAAATTAGGGTTTATTGGTTTATTTAGGGTTTTTGGATTGATTAGGATTTTGGATTTCAGTTAATTAGGGTTTTCACTTAATTACTTGGGTTTTAAATGGATTTAATTGGATTTTATTTCATTTTGACTGGAATTAAGGTTTTTGGTTTATTAATTGGATTTTAAGTGGATTTAAATCTGATTTTGTTTGGTTTTAATTTTGATTTAGTCAGAATGGGCTAGTGTGATCCTGATTGGGCTTGTGTGGGCTTAAGTGGGCAAGGGTTTTGGTGGTCGCAACCAGAGCATCATCTGGAGGAGCCTATTGCCAAGTGACTTCAAAATCGGAGTGTCTACAGATACCCCTTCCTAAGCGAGGTCGAGGGAACTGAGACCGATGATTAGGGTTGACAAGACACCCCACCTGAGTCCGTGGGAGAGTAGTATTTGTTGTGGGGCCGTGAGTCGCTTATTCGACGGATGCATCGAAAAGTCATGACTCGTGGCCCATGCATAATGCTGATGCAAAGGATGATCCTAATGCTGGGTAATACATGAGGGTGATGCTGATGACAAGTGGGTAGCACAGCTCTCGAAAGGGAGCGTGAGGAATTTCCCGACTCTTGCCGAGGTGTGCCTAGACAAGTCTATTAGACTTATAGGCCGGGGCAAACCTGGGGAATGATGGACCTTCCAGCCCAGGAGGATGCATGGCAAGATGTCGGACTTGCCTACCGAGGGATAGACTGATGAAGGATGTCAACCGGATAGTCTGGGGGTATCAGCCCGCTACTGACGATATGAAGGTTATCAGCCGGATAGTTAGGGTTATCAGTCCGAGAAAAGGGACATTAGGTAAAACTATTTGAACTTGCAAACTAAAGGACATGGCATGATAAGTTGACGGATCTACCGACCGGATAGTTTGAGTTATCAGCCCGCTGACGAGTTGACGGACTCGTCACCAGATAGTTAGGGCTATTAGCCTGATAGTGAGTTGACGGATTCATTGCCGAATAGTAAGGGCTATCAGCTCGTTGATGAGTTGATGGACTCATTACCGGATAGTTAGGGCTATCAGCCCGCTGATGAGTTGACGGACTCATTGCCGGATAGTTAGGCCTATCAGCCCACTCTTGACAATATGACGGTTGTCAACCGGATAGTTTGGGCTATCAGTCCTATAATAGGGGCATCAAGATTCGTCCATCCGGGGTGAACCTAGGATGAGATCATCTAGACCTCGCCTGGTCTAGGAAAGGATAGAAATGGCACTTGTTCGCCTTGAACAAATCTCAACAGGACAGATAGAATTCCGCCTCACCTGGTACTGAACCCTTGGATGGCTTCGTTTGTCCAAGTCAAGGCAACAAAACGATATCCCTGACTATTAGCTGGGTGGGACCCAGCGCCAAGTCGGCAGGCAAAAAGGGAAGCAATTTGAAGCAATCGAACACATGTTACAGCAATGGCAACTCCTTGTCGATCATAGTCAGTCAAACGAGCTGGCAAGAGTGTCCCAAAGAATTTATTATTACGGTCAAATATAATGATGTGATTACACTTATTTTCTAGTCTGTAGTGAACAAGTAGCATAACATGAGTGTCAACATTCTGGGTCATCCCTAGGCCTCTTAGAGCCTCTTGCTTCTGGAAACAATATAGGACTCGGAATTGCTCTACAGATTGGCCAGGTTTCTTCCACCTCGGCTTTGTAATCATCTGAACAACCCTTGCCTTCTGTGACCGTAAGGTTGCTCGATCGGATGGAGCCAGTAAGCAGGCGTGACAGTTCCTTTGTGGCCACATGAGAGCTCAAGGGATACTCCTGGAATTGAGTTGGCATCAGTCATTGAGCAAAAGAGTCTTGTCAGTAATCGAACTGCCGCATTACTCTAATTGGGTGATATTCGACACCACCGGTCAACCCTGGCAAAATGATAAGCTTCATGTCGGCATCATTGAAGAATGCTTCGAAGTTGTGAGTTGCAGAAGGAATGATGTGCCAAGTCACCTTGTCTTCTGTTAATCTCTCCAGTCGTTCATATTCTTCGCGGACTGACATGAGAGTGTGGGCATGACCACTTTAGCGATAAGACTCGAAGGCTGACCGCTGAGGGTGTAAGACTTCTACCCCTAGATGAGCTGCCAACCACACCTGTAAAAAGGCACCACAACCATAGAAATGTCGACACTGTCGCAGTGATCGGTCAAGGGCTCAATAAGTCTCTGTCAGGTGTAATCATGCCAGCGACAGCCTCGGGGCTTGGTGCGAAAGGCCAAATACACGAGGATCGGCAAAGTCACGACAAAAACTAAAAATAAAGATGCAGGAGTCGCCACCTAGTCTATTAAAATGGAAGACAAGGAAAACCATATAAATCATGCAAATAAGCCAATGAAAAAGTAGGTCATAAACCAGAAAATCAGGCAAGGATCTCTGTTACGTACGAGGAAGGTGTTAAGCACCCTCATGCGCCCGATAAATCGGTCTTTCTATAGGTTTCTCGTTTGCTCATATGAAATGTTGGCTTTTCAGCCTTTATTATACGCCCGAGGGCGATATGTCATGCCATGCTAAGTGAGTGGTGTCTTATGCTAAAATAAGGGTGCATAGAGTGCAGAGTGTGTCCTAATGCTCAGAAGTATCACTCATATATCCGGTCAAATGTTGATGCAAAGATATTGCATAAATAAGATTAAGGATCTAAGTATTTTGAGCGACTTTTCATCCTTGCTTTGCTATATGCTAAATGTGATCTAACATGCATAAAAAGGATTGAAAACAGAGTTGGGTATTCCTGACATATCCAGGAAGAAAACCATAAAAAATCTAGAAGTAAATCAAAATAGGAAATCATTCTAAAAACTATGCGAAAGCTACTGTGTGCTATTGAAAAACAGGCTGATGTGCCTGTGTGGTGCGCCAGATTGGTGCTCCAGTCTGGTGCACCACCTATGTGCTCCTATGTGGGCCAGGAAGATGTAATGAGGAAAAATAGAAATCTCGCAGTGCAAAGTCATATGAATGCGTTCTAGAAAGTTATGTAATGTAAAAACTTTGCAAAATCGGAAAATATCCTTTAAAAATGGAAGAAATGCAAGTATGAGAAGATCTATGGATTTTGTGCTCAAGGGCTCATAGCCTTACACAAGGTCACATCTTACTCATGCTGAATAAAAGTAACAAGGTTCAGCCATACCACTGGATCATGGGCTGATGCATAAGATTCTCCATATAGGAGTAAATGGCAATCAGCCTACCAGATTTGGACTATGGACTGAATGTTCAAAGGGTAAAACAACTGGAAAAGCAACATCATTTGTGGTTGAAATCATGCATGCACAATCATAAAATACCAAAGAATCAGACTCAAAATCATTTGGAAAACATGCAGACGAGGATGCAAAGGAGGGTGATTTTGCTCTCTGACCAGTCTGGTGCACCAGAATGGTGCACCAGAGTGGTGCCCTGGTGGGGTGTGCCTCTCTGGTGCTCCAGAATGGTGCTCCTCAGAAAATCTGAATCAGACCGCAGTCTGACCCAGAATCTGGTCCAGATTCAGAGGTAAGTGATTTTCCTTTTTAATTAAGCCAGTTATGCAAATGATGGAAACTGAAATATGATGAGATGCAAATGAACAGAAACCTTTCTTCTCATTTGATTCAAAAGCAAAATAAATCATGGGTTCATGGCAGAAATGCTTATACAAGATTCTAAAGAACATGTATGAGAAGATAGATTTGACAAGCCATATGCAAGTGATGAATACATAAAGAACATGTCTATTGCATATTCTAACATGCATGTGCATAAAAACAATGATTTCTTATGCAAAGAAACAAAAAGAAAGGCCATTTGCAGTAACACTAAGGTGTAGAATTTTCTATTTAGATTGTACATGCAGGCTATCTTATAGGGTGGTTGTCTTCATCATGAAATTTATGTAAGCAAAAAGAAGAAGAAGAACAGTTTATATGAAGTGCGCGGCATATCTTATCTAATGTAGGATGTAAGCAAAAGCAAAGGAATGCATGGAGGACTTGTTGAAAAATCTATATATATATTTTGATGATAACAAATGAAATGTGATTAAATGTTAAATAATCACTTAAGAAAATATGAAAAGCATTTATGAAAGCAAAATATTCAATTATATATGTATTTGGACTTACATGCCAAGATAGAAGCTTTTTGAAGCTTATAACAATTTCGGCATACCGAAGTTATTTGGTATTCCGAATCAGGGAATATCGGTACATCGCTCGGAGCACTGAAATTCAAAGAAATCAAAAGATTCCAGAAAAATGGTCGACCGATCAAAATCGGAATACCGTTTCAGCAATTTTCGAAAGATCATCGGAAGATGAAGCGGCACACCGAAATTTGTGATCAAAAGAGTAAAGTAACATTTCAGCAGACCGAAATATTTCCGGAATTCCGATTTGTCCCGACCGTTGCAAAATTTGGTCGACCGATCAAAAACGGCATACTGAATCTTCTGTCAGAAAATTACAGATTTACTAGTCGTTAGACCCAATTAGGCAAATTTGTATGTTTATAAATAGAGGTTCTTATGGTGTTCTAAAGACACACATTCCTACACATTGTTGTATTCTATTGAGTAATCAAGAGAGTTGTAATTCTTCCAACCCTAGCTTTGCTTTAAGCTCCAAGTGCTCATCATCTTCTCAAGGCAAGCAAGAGCAAAAGTTCAAGTGCTCCAAAGCTC
>JAMKQA010250424.1:0-27599 GCA_024699735.1 Posidonia australis | reverse complement strand
AATTGGTGCAATGGAACTCCACTTTACTCTGCATTGCCTGATTTATATAAGGTAGCTAGATTTAAAAAAGCTACCATCAAACAAACCATGGAGTATTTTCACAAAGACTTTGATAAACTGTTTGTTATAAACAATAGTTTATCTGGTAGAGGCAGGGTGCTTCAAGAACAGTTGGAAAAACTGGTTGCAATACTACAATCCTTATATTTGGATAATGCAGATGATATGTGCATCTGGCTACCTCCATTTCATCACCCCTTCTCAGTTAAAGCACCATACAATATTTTAAATGATGGGGGAGTCCGAAACAGGTATTTCAAGTGTATTTGGGCTACTGTCACTCCTTTAAAAGTTAAGTTATTCGCTTGGCTAGTCATTAAGAATAAAAATATGACTAAAGAAAATCTGCAAAAAAGATCTTGTACTGGGTCCTCCTTATGTAATTTTTGCCATGTTAGCATAGAACATAATAATCACTTGTTCCTTAATTGTTTTTATGTCAGGAAAGTTTGGGATTTTTTCCTTGCTTCACCTTTATTTCCTGGATATTTATCTGTGACAGATATTTTTCTTTCTGTCCCAAACCTGAAATGCTATTTGCCATATTCTAGGTGGATTATGTTGGTTCAAGTCATCCTTTGTTTGATTTGGAAATAAAGAAACCAAAGGATCTTCAGAAATACTTGTTGTGCTGCATCTGATGTTATCTGTGATATTATTTATTTTATGAACCTTTGGATAGATAATCTTATGGCAGGTTTTGAAAAGGATGAGATGAGGTCTTTCATGTCAGCCATTTCTGCCTAACCTGATTCATCCAGCCTCTCCATCCCTTCTTCCTCTAGGCTGCCTCCAGGTGTCGATTCTTTGTCCCTTGCTGACCCTGGAAGAGGTTCTGTGCCACCTGAGGGCCTTTAAGGCTCTATTCTTAAGTTGCAGTTCTGTCTGCTGGTGGTGTAATTTTTAAACTTTTCTTTTTGGACTGTTGCCTATATTACTATAATATTTCATACATTACTATGTTTTTCTTACCAGACATTTAAAATCGATGAAATACATATTAAACTTTTACCAAAAAAAGAATTGTCCACTAAACACGTGCCTCAAAACAAGAAGCTGTTGTATCTCCACATTTCTTTTGGGGCTCATGTAAGAAATCATTCAAACACAATTCTTCTCTTTCTCATGAACATTTAATTACATCCACATGTCCTATTCACGGAAATACATTTTCTGCTTTATTTCTAAGGGGTATTTTGATAGCTATTATCATGATATTTAACTTTTTTTTTTTTAAGTGCAATTGGTCCATTTGTTGGCCATACAAAAATTAATGTCATAATATCAATTTATTAACTTATTTTATGAAATAATCTGGATTTGTGGTTCAATTTGGACGTTGTAATTTCACAAATATCTAACAAAGGCTTATGTTAAGGAATGGTACAATCATTCTGTCATTAAATGTTTCAGAAGGATAATACATTTACATTTGACTACTTTCTCCCAGGAAATTCATTAGCATGCTTGTTTCAATGAAATTTCTAAAATCGAAAGTCACTGAAATATTGTTGAATCATAATGATGTTTCTTATTATAGTATTATATCATGGGAAGGTTCCCTAAAATCACTCATTAAGCTGTTTTTTAAACCAAATTCTACCCTAAAATCCTAGGATTTGTTATAATCATTTCCAGGTGCATGCCAGACGACCTTTGCCATGTTAACCATGCTGTGCCATTCCGCCATATCGTCTTGCCAGTGACCTCCATTATGCCGCTAATGCTGCCATGTTGTGCCATTATGAAAACCATATTGATATCAAGAAGATAAAAAGTGAGGTCAACCCAAATCCTTGGAATCATGGAAAAAGTTGTAAAAATCAAAGGAGAGAAATAATCTGCAAATGGGTCAATGTGGGCCTTGCGGTCAATTAGTGTACGCCATCGGACGATGAAATCTAAATCAAATCAAAAAATCTGGAATGTAGGATTAAAGAAAATCAAGTCGGATATTGGATAAGAAACTTTGAAATCAAAGTGAAGAAAGAAATCCATGAAAGAAAGGCATGAGATGCCGGCTCGCTAAATATGGATGCAAATGTCAGGAGAAATGCATGGATAAGTGCCTAAATGTGTAAAAAATCTAAAGAATGGCTTAGACATGGATAATGCAAGACTTAATGCAAAATTGAGATGCGTGCTCATGAATTGGGGGTATAAGGGCAATTTGGTCATTTTCCTGGTCAGATGTGATAAATGCATGTATGGGAGTGATGCATGATCTAAATTATGTCAGAATGTGTGTCAAATGTCCATAAGATGTTATTTTCAAGAAAATATGAAGGGAAAAACAATAACGTGATATAAACACAGTAAAAAAACAAATGTGGGGACTAAAACGCAAAATTCACAAAAAGAGTGAGAATTTGGATGAAAACTACACTCATGACCCCTATTCTAACATGTAGATGATAGATCCAATGTCAATGTGGCACTAAGATGTGAAAATTGTACTTGGGTAATTTCCAAAAAACTCAGGGTCTAAATTGCAAAATTCATACATAAGTGCAAATGTGACTAAAATGTGAGACTAAAGATCAATTCACAGTGAAACCATGATTTTTAAATGGAATATATGATTAAATGCAAAATATGAAATGCAATGAGTGAGGAATATTACAAAATATGCAAGAAAACATTTAAAACCATAAATGATGGATTTGGAAATAATCTACGGGTTTATATGCAAATTGTATGTTCTCTGGAATGGCTTGATGTGAATCCAGGGACTTTCATGCAAAATTTAAAGATTGATAAAAATAGGATTTTATAATGATTAGTACAAATATGACATTATTTAGGGTTCAAGATGCAAAATTCATAGTGAAAACTCATTTTTTAACTTTCTAGGGGCTTAATGTAAAGGGTCAGGACCTAAGTGTAAAGAAAACTTTATTTTTATGATGGCTAGTGTGATTTTTAAATATTTTAGGATTAAGAATGCAATTTTATATGGAAAACTCATTTTAAGATGTTTCTGAGGGCCAAATGTAAATTTTTAGGACCTAATTATAATGAAAATACGAAAACGGGGGCTTGAATATGATAAAACATGCATGCCAGGGCTAAAAATGCAAACTAAAAGTAAGAAGGAAAAAAAGATGCAATTTTCATAAGGATGGTAAAACAACAACAGAATATTTAAAATGTTAAGGGCTTAAATGCAAATAAACATGCATGAATAAAACTAAAAATAAAATAAAGAAAGAAATAGGGTAAAAAGTGCAATATTTACACTGATAATGAAGAACTGAAAGGTTATTCAAAATATCAGGGACCTAAGCATAAATAAAAGGACTTAACAGTGATAAATAAGGACTCAAATGCAAATAGCTTAAAACTAAGGGAAACAAAATAAAAGAAACCTAAAAAAACAGCGGCAGAGGGCTGGGAAGGCCATCCAAGGCCTTCCCGGAGGCCAATCCCTCATCAGAGGGTGAGAAAAGCAAGAAGGGGAGGAAATGGAGAGATCCATTGACGCTGATGATCCATCCATTGGTTGAAACGGCAGGTCGACGTCTCCCCCAGCCATTCTTCTTCGACGACGGCGATCACACGGACGTCCGAGCGGCGAGCTAAGGGTCCAGGGGGCTTGGAGGAGACGCGACGGAGCTCCTCGAGGTTTCGGGAGCGGTTATGGTGGCCCGAGGAGCGCCACCCATCCCAGACTCCTGCGAGGCTTGTGACGACGATGGGGATGGTGCTCCGAGGCTTGGAATGGTGACGTGGGCGCTTGGAAGGGACTCACGGAGGCACGGTGGGGCTTCTCGATGCAGCGGTAGGGAGTGGGAGCGTCTGGGGTGCTCCAATCGCTCTTCGACGGTGGTTGGGGCTGCAGCAACGGCTACGGTGTAGTGGGACTTCCAGTGGCCAGAGGGACCTCTCCATAGCAAGGGTGCTCCAGAAGGAAGAGAAAGGAGAAGGATAGGCGGCCCAGAAGGCCTCTCCTCGATCCAGAGGCCAAGCGGGCCTCACTGGTGGTGGTGAACCCACCACCGGAGACAGGGACAACGGCGCTCAGGGGCTCCGCTCCGCCGTGGTTGGTTCCTAGGGATCTAAGGGGACCTAAAAGGGGCTGGCCTGAATTGAAGTAAGGGAGAGAAGAGTACCTGGTGTGTGGGGTGTCCTCTCCGACGTTGTGGGTTGACGGTGGCCTTTGGATGTAGCTCCAATGAAGGCTCTAGTTGCAGGAACAGGCTGGTGGCTCTCGCGGTGGAAGGCTGGGGCTTCTCTTTCTGGGGATTCAGGCGTTGGAACAGGTTGGAGGTTCGATACTTGGGAAGGCTTGACGATGGGGGTCATCTGTCGACGGTGAGGAGTTTTAAACTCCGACGAAACTCTACTGGACCATCAATCCCTCTCCTCCTAAGGTCAGCGTCGTTGGATGGAGCGTGTAAAGGAGAAGGTAAGTCCAGTGATCTCGCGGGAGCAAGATGGACGCCGAGAAATTCAGGATTAACTGTCGGAGATCTCGCCGGAGATGTCGGGATCGTCGACGGCCAAGCTCATCGGAAATATTATTTGCATTTCTAAAGTTTTCTGGTTTAAACATTTATTGGGCTTATTGGGCTGAAACGGGCTTAGGGTTTTGGTTTTCCTTTGTTTTTCTTTTTTTTCTTTGGTTTTGTGATTTAAAATTAAGATTAATTTGCTTATTCGTGATTTGATTTGGGTATTTGGACTGATTATTTGTGTTTTAATATTTCAGGTTGATTATGGTTTTATTTGATGATTTAAATTTAATTAAATGATTTGTCTTGGTTTTAATTGATTTAAATTGTTTTCTCTTGATTTTTGGTTTTGGATTTATTTGAATTCTGATTTTTATTTGGTTGATTTAAATTCTGGATTTGATTAGATTAAAATTTAGATTTCATTAGTTTTCACTTGATTTAATGAAGGACGTTATTTAGGTTTTGATTTAAATGATTTTCATTTGATTTAATTAAGTATTTTATTTAGATTTTGATTTAGGGTTTTAATTATTTTAGGTTTTTATTTTATTTTTGTTTTGGGATTTTCATGGATTTTAGGATTTTTAATTTTAAGTTTTTAATTAGGGTTTTATGATTTAAATTTGATTTTTGATTTTGGGACTTAAAGTTTAATTAATTGGCCTTGAATTAGGGTTTTGAATTTTAATTAGGGTTTATGGTTTTGAATTTAGGGTTTGTGTTTTAATTAGGGTTTACTGATTTATTTAGAGTTTTTGGATTTTAAATTAGGGTTTATGGTTTTAATTTAGGGTTTCTATGTTTTAAATTAGGGTTTATTGGTTTATTTAGGATTTTTGGACTGATTGGGGTTTTGGATTTCAATTAATTAGGGTTTTTAATTGATTTTGACTTTAATTAGGGTTTTCACTTAATTACTTGGATTTTAAATGGATTTAAGTGGATTTTATTTGATTTTGACTTGAATTAGGGTTTTTGTTTTATTAATTGGATTTTAAGCGGATTTAATTTGATTAAGTGGGTTTTAAATGTGTTTTGTTTGATTTTAATTTTAGTTGGGTCAGAGTGGGCTAGTGTAGGCCTGAATGTGCTAAGATTTTGGTGGTCGCAATCAGAGCATCATCTAGAGGAGTCTGCTGCCAAGTGACTTCAAAATCGGGGTGTCTACAGTATGTAATATTTTATATCGTTTTAGGATATAATGTTAAGATTTCATATGTTTTTTTAATGATTAATGACATTTATTTTGCCTTATGGTAGTTTGAAGATTGCACATTTGAGTGGCTCTATTGGCCCCAAGCTTAAGAATCCTACAACTTTGAAACTATAGAGTACATAAAATCTTCAGTAGGAAGCATCCTCTACAGAGAAACTCTAAAGGAGTCCATGATCAAGGAGATTCTCCATGAGGCAAAAGAAACTTCTTTCTTGCTCAAGTGAAGTTACATTCATAGAAGTAATATCTGAAATTCTGAATCACCATCTTGACAAGTTAATTGGACGAAGTACAAAAATTGCTACACACTTGTATCTTTTTAACTATTGATATCAAACATCTTATTATTAACTCTTACTTGTAATATTAACTCAAATTCCATTGTTATATTGTAACCAATCTATGTGTAGACAATTTAAGTTTTATGGAAATATCGTACTACTTTATTTTGTAACTAATGTGAGATGTAATATTTTCGTTCTTTTGATTCAATTACAAGATCATTACTCTATGCAATCAATATTCATGTCATCTATTATTTATTATCTTTAGTTGTCATCCAATATCATATCAAATATATTGTCAAGTCATATAAAACTTTTCGGACTCTGTCACATATCCAAATATTTTGAAGAACTTATAATGTTGTTTTAACTTTTGTATGACTCAAATTTATATTTTGAAGTAGGATATTTGATTGATTTTCAAATTAACAATTGTGAAGTTAACAATATCTGTTTTTCTTTGAAATTTGTTGATAAGCATAAATATTTATAATATAGTCATTAGGAAAGTAGTTTCTTTTACTTTTCAATTCTTGACAATTCTTGTTAACTCCAGAATTCCATTTCCTATCAAATTTTATACACAAACAGATCCCAAGACGTGATTCAAGTTAAGTTTCAAACGATTTGACATTTCTATCTGGTTATATAATGTTGCATACTTAGGATTGTTTACTCGTAACTCTTGCACACCCTCCAAAGAATATTAAAGAATGATTAGTGAATGTGCTTAAGATTGGACATTTAGCATGTTAATAGGGGAAATTTGTCTCTACGATGCATAATGATAGTTGACTTCCAAGAGTCTGATTGTACAGGCCATGCAAAATGAGACATTGAAGGAATCTTTACTGACACTTACATGGACGAAGGATACTAATGTGACGTCTAACGTTTAGAACTTCGATTTTTGTTGGTAAAGTGGGATGAGATGGATCGTTGGTGCGTGCAAGACAATTGTCCCCGGAACAAAAAAAACTTGTTCTCCAAAACAAGAAAGAGAGACGACCTTTTCACTCTAAAAACAGTAACATAAGAACATGATGTAAGACAATGTAGTGGATTGAGTGTTATATATTGATTTCTTTTCTTTTTTTTGAAAAAAATTTAAAAAATAGTTCACTTACGACCATGTTGATTGTTGATAACCTACCACCCAACCTTAATAAAAATTAATATGATTTATGCACTATAATTGCTTGTGCTACGATTCGTACTTAATATAAATTTAATCAAAGAAGAAACTAGTTACATATATTTAAGAATACAGCTTGTGATTTTACCATGTGGAGTTGTTTGGTTCCATATGTGTATAACTTTAAAAGGTTAATTTAACTTATTAGTGTCATCAAAAGATTTGATGACTATAATAATCTCTTAATGGAGGGTCTACAGTTGTAAATGATTGTTCAACCTCCAATAAACTCCCAAAAAGT
This sequence comes from Posidonia australis, assembly GCA_024699735.1. NCBI lineage: Eukaryota > Viridiplantae > Streptophyta > Magnoliopsida > Alismatales > Posidoniaceae > Posidonia > Posidonia australis. Next base: position 20,146 of record JAMKQA010250424.1, on the reverse strand, counting down.
GATTGATCAACCTCTTAGGGGCTTCAAGGAGAAAATGACCAACCTCTAACGAGCTTTTTCCCATTTTAAGTTATATGTCCAAAGGGATTTGAACTTGTAATCTCCAATTAAACCTCTAACAAGCTTCTAGTGAAGGATTTGATTGTGAACTCAAATAGTACAACTGTAATAATACATGATTTTGAGATCTAATCGAAGTACACAGGTGGAGAAAGAAACTCACATCTATAAGTGAAGAGAGAAATCTACAATCAAGTGGGACAACAATGACCTTTACAATGCCACCAATAATAGATTATTAGTAGATTCGAATCCTGGTCTCCTAAAGTGGAGGAAAATAACTTTGAAATCTCACCAATAATCTATTACAAATGGATTTGATCCTAGAGTTTTCAAAGTTGAAGAGGTAATGCAACTAACTTAGTCTTGAGCTTATGTACACTACAATGATACAATTATAATTTATTAATGTACAATCATAACCTAATCAAAATACATTTTAGCTTATAAATGAGTCTAAATCCCAATGTGGTTGTATGTACATATAGAGAGTAATTTCCTTAATGAAACCTTCAACTATACCTATTATTAACTTCAGTATCCTTAACTATAAATCATTTACTCTGGTACCCTCAACTTCTTCTTCTTTTTTCATTTAAAAATATTTATGGTAACACTATTGCAATATAACATGGATTGACTATTATGTCGTTCTTGTTTTCTTTCTCTATTTTACTCTTTTTCTCGTGTTTCTCAGTCCAAACTCATGCTTCACCTTGACCAAAACCCCAAACCCTCCTTTCAACCCCTTGAACATCAATTTCTACAGCAAAAATGTGTTTTGAGATCGGATTCAGGCAAGGAGGAGGTGACGAAAGGGAAGGAGGCAATGTTGAAGATTGTGAAGACCAACGACAAGCTCGCCATCATAAGTACTAGCTCCTCGACAAAGACCTTGACTCCCTCGTCATTGTCTCTTACATCGAGGGCCTCGAAAATATGATGGAAGACTACCAAAAGCTCAACAAGGCCATCGATGACGATGACAACAATGCGAGGAAGCTTCAAGTCTTCCTCTTCTTCGACCCTACATTCGAAGGCAAGGTGGAGGTGACCCAATCTCCACTGAATGCATGTCCATCGTTGGTCTTGATGTGTTTAGTGGGTCTGATTAAGGCAAAACCAATGTCGACGATGGTGGAGCTTCTACCATAAGGCTATGTTGCCCCAAGGGAGTTGGAGAGTGTTGGGGGGAGGGGAGGGTTCGAAAAGGAGGGTATAGAAAATAGATTGTTAAAGCATATGCAAAAACTTTTTGACACTATGATTATAATCCAAAAAAATATTAACTTTAAAAGCCACCAACAATCAGTATTTTTTTTAAAACGTTAAAAAAAGAACTCTAATAAAAAGGAGAAAATTACAATTATTTTCGATAAAGATACATTTTTTGAAAGCGTTGCATGATTGCTTCATTACTAACACTATCAAATACATTTTTCTCAATATAAGTCACTAGATTATCATACATCTTGATTAAACTTTCTTAGTGTTCTAGTGACAAATCTATCCATGTCTGTTTAAAAGGAAAGCAAAAGGAACAAATTGCCATAGTATAGCACAAAAATTAGCAAACAATTTAAGAACTCAACAACAAAAACAACGACGAGTGACACAATAAGAATTCAATACATTTTGTGTAACAATAATCTATAATTGATACAAAAATCAAATAATAATAGCAAGTAAACTAAAATTACAAAAATCAAAAGAATACAAAGATCAATACTTTATAAAAATACACAAAGATCAAAGACAAAAACATATACCTTTGTTGGATTGGTTGCTTTACGTTGAAGACAAAAGCCACAATGAATGGCAATAGCGAAGGAGGCTAGAGGCGGAGAAGGAGTCAAGGAGGCTAGAGGCGGTAAAGGATGATGCCAGAGGTGGAGGAGAAGTTGAGGAGGAGGTGAAATCGTCGTGGGAATAAGGGTGAGTCAAAGAGAGGAGGAGAAGCAGGGGAAGAGAGGAGGAGGCAAGGGAGAGTTAGAGAGAGGAGGAGGCATAGAGGGAGAGAAGAGGAGGCATAATTGTTGAGGACCAAAGGTGGAGGAAGAGCAATTGAGGAGGAGGCAGAATCGTTGTGGGTGGAGAGAAGAAGGACGCAAAATTATTGTGGAAGAATCGGAGAGAGGAAGGAGGTGTAGGAGGGGAGAGGAGGAGGCGTAATCATTGAATTGACTAGGAAGTTTTTATGTGGTCTTTTTGCAAGTAAAAATACATACTCTAATGTATTTTATTTTTGGTCGAGTGGAAACGTAGCCCCCACGTATCCCCACCTCTGGGAAGGAGGGCGCTGGTGGAAGAAGGCAAAGCTTGCAAACTTGCATAACGTTTAATGGATAGGAAGGAGAGAAGGATTATATTTCTATATTGAAGGGTATTTTCATCCTTTTCTTTTTTGTAAAACAATATTTTGTAATGGAAGCACCGCAATGACTACTGACAATAATTAAGGATATCAAAATAAATGGTTTATAATTGCTAAGGTCAAAAATATGTATAATTAAGGATACTATTAAGGATACACATACACACACACACACATAAGTTTTTGTTGCAATCTAAGTTACAAATAACATCATCTCAAGGTCCAAAGTACATTTTATAAAATTTCAGCAAATTGTCATGGAAATTGCATGCATATTTCAATGGTAAACTTAATGACAAAACTTATGAAATTAATGTATGTTATAGAATTTGAAGTGGATTAAGGCATACTGTATATTGATTTTTGAAATATAAAATAAAAATAACAACGAAGTGTACATAGTCATCTTGGTTGTATATGCTTTTAAAAACCCATTTTGGCTCAAATAAATATACACCTTTTGTATGACAAATGTAGAATTTCTATTAACCTCAACTTATCAATTTACTCTGGTTGGGACTTCTTTTATGTCTCATTTGGAACTACATTTTGAACAACTTTTGACAAAAAATACTTTTCAAAAAAAATAGTTCTAAACACATTACTCTTTTGAAACTTTTTTTGAAAAGCAATGAACAACTTTTCTTTGATTTGTATTAAAAACCTGTTGACAAAAACATTGTAATATTTAACTTGGGGTAAAAAGTTGGGTATTAAAAGTTGTGGTTTTAAAAATAATTCTAAGCAAAGGCTTAGAACTACAACTTTTAATCAAAAGCATAAGGCTCTATATTATAGCTTTTCTGTTATCAATTTTTTAATTCGAATCACAGAAAAATAATTTACTACTTTTAACAAAAAACCTCTAGAATAAAACATGTTTGGAACTATTTTCCAGAGAAAACGTTTTTTTGTCAAAAACTATAACTTTAAACATAAAATCCGTTTAGTAGAACTTTAACTTCTGAATCCAAGTGTAGAATTTAACTTCTGCTTAAAAATAATTATATCTCAACTTTTAGAAATGTAAAGAAATCACTATTCTAAAAACTACATACTTCAAAAAAATTAATAGTGTTCAGTAGAACTGTTGAATCATTGTAATTTTTGAAGAAAGACTATGTATTCAAAAACCATCCAAAAACTCCGCCAAACAAATCCATAATAGACATTAACATCAAAGTCAAGCTCAATTGGATCAAACCTCGATAAGTCTCAGATTAAAATGTATACCCCAATTATCTAAAGTCGTGGTCTGCCCCACGTCACTCCCAAGCAACTAAAATATAAAAGCGTGGCACCTATAATTCTATAAAGGAAATTTGTTGGCTCATAACGTTGGCAAGTTATCATCCATTCCACTCCATTGGCATTTTTATTAGCTTCTTGCCTACACAAAGTTTCGTTTGTAGTTGTTTTTAATCAAAAATTAACTTTTCGTCAAAAATTATATGTTTCAATTTTTCTATCATCCAAACCATAAAAAAAATGTTCAGAGTATTTCAAAAAAGCTCTTGAAGAAAAACCCAATCACGGCTCCAACCGGGGACGGTAAAATGGTACCGTTATTATTGATTAAGGCGAACCATTCACTACCATATGCTTCACCTTTCCTTTCTATTCGCACTTGTCTACCTTTTTTTCATGATTTGCGTTCTGTTATGTTCTGTTCTGAGTATCCTGTATGTAAAATGTGTGATGAGTTAGCCTTCCAGTACAAACTTCATTGGAGATAATCAACCAAAACAACATGATCTCACTCCTAGAGGGAGAGAATGTTATCAACATGGCAGCATTTAGAGAAGTATCTTCTAACACGTCCCACTAAAACGCTTAAGTACCGGTACTTACTAGATAAGCATGCTAACATAGAATCGTTTATAAAACCTTCAACCAAGAACATAGAACGTTGAACTAGGCCGAAGAATGTAAAGACCAACGCTACTAACGCTACTAATAGCGCCTAAGAAATAAAAAACATGCCGTGAGAAATGTCGTCCAAGTTTGCATATATGAAAGAAATATCAACAGAAACAGAGCTATACTAACACATTAACACAAATATAGAACCCTGTTTGATCATCATCAGGATTGAATTACATGCAACTACCTCAAACACCACCGTCCTAAAACAAAACAGCGGGTCGTGAAGATCTTAAGCTAGCATGCAAAATTTTAAAATTACGGCTGTCAGGCATAAAATAATGAATGGCATCTAGTGTTAGCAGCTTCCTTTGCTGGTAACATTTTGCTGACAAGCAAAGATCGTCCAAGATAAAGATCAAGATTGAGTAGGGAGAACGAAAGAAATATGATTATTTTATATAGCAGGATATACAGATCAGTGGAGCTCACCAAAAGCAATCAAACTCTATATTTCGTCACATATGAGGAAAACAAATTCCCAAACCTGCATCATTAAAACAGATATTGACAGTGCCATCCATGGGGAAAAAAAAACCAAGAAAGAACGAGAAGCAATAGTCAAGTGTTCTTCAGAAAGTACCAAATGAACATGGCACCAGCAACTGAAAAGTGAATTGCCCCAGCAGACGAGCCCGACCATATCAGTAGCAAAATAAAAGGTTGCAGATCACGCAAAGGTGTACGTGTACCCCAAAACTCATTGCACCAGCAACTGAAAAGTGAATTTCCCAGCAAAGAAAGCCCAACCATATCAATAGCAAACCAAAAGGCTGCAGATCATGGAGCAGTGTATCCCAAATGTCCAAAGTGCTGCAGAGCTGTCCTAACTCGGTACTGTAGCACATAAGACACAAGAATACAGGTCAACTAAAAGCATAATAATCACACCAGTAGCACAGAGCTATGTGACAAGATGCAAGACCTTGACATCAAGGCATGAATCGCTGACCATAGTTCTTATTTGAGATACCACTCCTGTGTCAAATAGTCTTGAAGCCCGATTAGATGCAGTAGGAGATTCCGGACAGACAAGGTTTATCACACACCATATTGCAGCTGTTCTTAGTAAACTGTCATTGCTTTGCAAAAACTTCATTAATGTAGGACAATCATCCTGCTGTGGCGGAAGAAGATAGTGGATGACTGCATCCTTGTGAAACTCTTTCCCACTAGCAATATTGCAGAAAACAAACATCCCCTGTTAAAAGTTGGAAAAATTGTGAGGAACATACAGGAGAACCGCATGACATCTCCATGTAGGAATAACATATACATACCAAACAAGATCTACCTAGTTGGTAAGGATCAGTCAGAAAGATAGGGTTTGATATTAATGGATGAAAACTAACCTCAATACAGACTTCTGGTGTGGAACTGCGGCACATTTGTTTGGAAACTTCATCAACTACACCATTTACAAGCATGCGTTCAATAGAGGAATCACACCCATCAGTGAGATTGCAGACAAGAGCCAAGGCTTGCTCTTGGACAGAAGCTTCTGGATCTGTGCTTGTACATAGTCACAGAAAATAAAATCAACAAAGCCAAACATTTTTATTTCTAACCATCAAATGATGCAATACCAAAATACAAATTCATCATTAACCAGATCACAATTATTACCACAGACAAGAGACGCTAATGTAGACTCTGTTATCTCCTGCAACACTATCTCTTTCCGATCCTCATCAGCATGGAACATCAGGTTTCTCAAAGCCCAGACTGCGTTTAGCCTGATTTCTGAATTCATTGATTTTGATAACTGAATAAGCTCCTTCACACCTCCACACTCAATAAAATTAGATTTCGGAGGACTGAAACGGACCACTGTATTGCAAATAACGCCAAGGGCTGCAACCTGTAAAGAATGAATAGCCACATACATCAACAAGGTAAATCCTAAATATTGGAAAGTGGGTTACCAGTGAAGTAAAGTTTTTGTTAGACGAAGTGATTGCCCAGTATCTACCAACTAAGCTAAACTACGATATAGGAAAATTAATTAGAATGGTAGATATGAAGGAAAATTAATTGAAAACAACAACAATCATTTACTTCACATCTGTTTCCATTTCTTTCCGTATAAACATCTCTTACTTGTAAAAAGCAATCATTGCTTTAAGATATTTAAGTGGTCTATATAATCATTCACAGGAACACCACAATAAATCAATTATAAGATTATACGAAGATCTTCCTCGATTGTGCAAATCTTGCAATATAGGCCTTGGTTCAGCTATCTACACCCTCCATTATTAGGCACCTCGTTTTCACACAAAATTTTAAAATGATATAAGGGCATTGACAACTTCTCCTGTAAGCTTTAAAGGGAAGAGCTTTTTTGGATGTAAGGTTATAAGGGATATCTAGAAAGCTGGCAAGAAGTCTCCAGATGATATCCCCAGAGGGAGTGAAGCCAGTGAATTTATGATGATCAAGATAAAGATCATGTTGGACATGTTTTCAAAAATTCATCGATATTGCCGTATTGGGAATCTACTCATGACTAAATTATGTCCATGATGGCACAGGGATGATGGTGGAAACAGCTACTATAATGCAAATTAATCTACCTTGATTGCCAAGGAGGGTGGCACGTATAAGATTGTGATGTAGTATCTCATGGGGTGACTAACACCAGTGTTGAGTGAATTGATCGAGAGCTTCCATAAGCTTCTCAAGGGAGATAAATTTTGGATGGTTTCCTTGTCGCCAGCAGAAGTACTGATGCCAGATTAGAACAATGATATCAGATTGGTTATGCAAGTAGACATGGCAAAGAACTACTATATTGTGCATTTTGGGTGTTGTAGGAGTTAAGGAGATTTGTGAGATTCATGCAGAAAGTCAAGGACTAAAATGTTTATTGTATCACAAGTGCAGTGTGATTTTCTGTTCAAGTTTTTTGAGTATGGGGAGGACCTTAAGCAGGGAGGCCCACTGTCTTTTTCTTTTCTTTTTTCTTTTTTTTTTGGCTTTCATTAGTCACAGACTTTGGCACTTTGCTTTTGGCAATCATTGCCAAAGGATGATGGACGACAGGTTGTATGTACAGCATCTGAATGGGCATTTTATACTTTTATAAGCCTGAACATGATCAATTGATTAACCTGTCCGTTGTGTGTGTTTTTAGGGAAATTCTTCCTTTGTGTTAGGTTGCTTTGTTTGGATATCTAGTTTGAAAAAGAATTTTCATATGACAATAGCTCAAGAGGAAAAGGATTCTAATGAACATGTGGGACGAAACTTTTTTGGGGGATGAGGTGGAAGAATTTCTAAGTACTTGGGGCTATTAGGGGGTCATATTAGGAGGTCTGATTAGGCTCTAGCAGTTGAGAGGCTTGAGACAAGATTGTCACATTGGAAGGGGGTGTCTCTCATCATCTGCGTCATCCGTCCAATTTGCCCATTTGCTACATGGTGATCCGATTTCCACCTTGCTCTCTTAGTGAAATGGTTGTGGTGTTTGAGAAAATGTGAAAAAAGGAGGGCAACTTTATGGTAAAAGTAATATCTAGCAGCAGGTTGGTTCTCATTTGAGGAGGGTATTGCACTATTGCCTATATAGCAAATACTACTTAATTTAAAAAGAGGAAGTGGTTTAATTTAGGATTGGGTGGTGCAGAAAGCTGATTAGGTGAAATTTGTAGGATGAAAAGTGAGTAGGCACCCAAGCTCTGAAGTTTCTTCTCATTCCACCTTCTAGGTTCCTACATTGTCGGTTTTCAGAATATCTGAGTGTCATGTGCCTGTGAATACTAAGATTTTTGAGACTTGCGATCTTCTTTGTTTCCTAAAGTAAACAGACTCATCTCTCCACATGCAAGGCAAGGCAGCACAAAAATGGACCTTCCCTAGTACCCCATAATAGTGGGAGCCTCATGCATTGAGTTTGCCAGATTTTAGTGATCTTATTTAGTTCCTATTTTGCTCTTCCAGAGAGTAGAGGCTACCACTCACGTTGTATCTCTTGTTCCCATACTTCCACTCATGGATGTGGGGCAGTGGAACGTTTTTGGTGAAATTTCTTTTATTAATGTTATTGTTAGGGAAGGAGGGGACATTTGAGTTGACATCAATCAATTGGCAAAAAATAGTCAAAGATGCAATTCTTTGATTGATAAGTTGTTCATGATGGTGTGCTTAAATAGTTGGCATTTCCATAAAGAGGTTCCCACTTGCAAAGCCAACATGAATTCTGTTCAAAATTAGTGGAGGATCTTCTGCATCCATTGATGTGTAGCTAATCTGATGGCAATTGGTAGCAAATATTGCATAGCAGACCTTCAGTGAAAAATTCTCTGAAGGCTCGGTGGCATCATTTTGGGATGCTTGGATGTTTCATAGTAAACATCATGAAATCAACCAAGCATTTCCTCAGGCGATCTGGTGAACAAAGTGGTTAGAGAAGAAAAGCATCTTTGGGGACTACGAGAGAAACCTTGTTGCTCTTCGCCTTCTCATAATAGAGAAGTGAACAAATGGGTGTCAGGTGTTGGTGTTAGGATTTCTCTGACGAGGACTTTATATCATGGATGAATTATTCTTTTTGATAAATCTGGGCAACTTGTGTTGAATTTTCTATTTTTTTCACTTTCCTTTTCTCTAGAATGGCCAATAGCTCTTATTGTCTTGGTAAGCCCTCCCTCTGGATGCTCCTGTTGTTGTTTTGTTATCTGCCAAATTTTAATAAAATTCTCCATCTTACTACTAAAAATGTTTTCAATATCGATCAGTCCTGAATTGTGAGCTGACATTATAATTATACATCATGATTGGTTGAAGAACAGTTCATTTCTGACTTCATCGTCAGCTTACCCTTTAACTTGTGGGCCCTTCTTTCTTTCTTTTTTTGCATGATCACTTGTGGTCCCTCAATGCTAACTATCCTGCTTTGCTTCCTCATAAGCATATGATTGCATAAGCTGGAAGATAGTTCCCTCATGTTCTTTAACCCATTTATAGGTGTTATTGTTTAAGATAAATAGAATTTCCATATATTTTAAGTATCTTTAATTTTTTATGTTTATTGGATTTGAAAATTTTCCTAAATAGTATTAAAAAATGATATTTCATGTGTCCAACATAAGCATCTCCTTTTCTCATAAAATAGAAAACTAGTCCAAACAACTAAAAATATCGTTTACATCCAAATTACATCAAAGCTTAAAAGTCAGACAATTGAAATCTTTTGTTTCACTATCATCATTCTCATCAACAGCAATAGAGTGAGACCTAACTAAGAAATTTTTTAATTTTAATTTGCATATCTCAATGAATTAAATACATTACCTAAATAATTGACATAAATCCTTACTTTTTAGCTTTAAATTCCCGTCTAACATGCATTTTTAATAATAATAATAATATATATTTAGTTAGTGTGTCTGTGCAGGCAGGTGCATGGGGGTTGTGCATGCTTTCGTGTGCTTCCTGGATGACAACTTTTCATCTCTATGGCAGTGGATGGAAGCATTGGACGCATAAATAGGCAGAATTATTTAAAACTCAATAGCCTGAAGAGTGAAGTAGTGACAACTGAATGAGAATACTCCTCCAGTAAAAAGATTTTCATATGCAAATGCATAAAAAAGTAGTTGGTGGAGAAAAACAATAGATTCGCCTATGTTACATTAAGGAACATCTCCTATAAAATAGATGATACAAAAGATCCATATAATGATCCATCTATTCTAATACTCCCCTTCAAACTAGAATATAAATAACAATCAAATCCAACTTGTTACAAAGTGAACTAAATACCACAACACCTAGTCATTTGGTAAAGATATCAACTATTGCTCCAACAACTGAGTGTAAGGGATAGAAATGATCTCTCTCATCATCATATCATGTACATAGTGACAATTCACCTTAATATACTATATTTATTCATGAAAAGTTGGATTATTTGTAATGAATATAGCAACTTGATTATCACAATGCATAGCTATAGGAACATCCACACAAAAATCAAACACTATCAATAAAAACCTGAACCACGTTGTCTGTGTCATTGAGCAACACTCAACTTCAATACTAAATCTAGACACTACATTTTGTTTTTTGCTTCGTCAAGTGACAAGATTGCCCCAACATATGAGCAATAGTCTAATGTGAACTTCCTATCTCCTCTGTCTCTTACATAACTAGAATCTGAATAGACCACAATATGTAATGACCATTCTTCCTATAAACAAAGTCTTTCCCAGGAATACCCTTAATGTAGGCTAAAACACACAAAATTCCTTGCTAATGAACTATCCTAGGCTCATACATAAACTGACTAAGTAATCTCATAACATATGAAATATCTAGATGATCAAGTAAATCTACTTTCTAATCATACATCTATACTAGCCAACGTCCTCAAGAAGCTCAGAAGAACTATCTCAAAAAGCAGGACTCTAATCTATAAGAGTACTTTGGGTTTACAACCTATAAGCCTAGTCTCTTGAAAAAGATCTAATACATACTTCCTCAGAAATAATGCCATCCTGTCCCTGACATAGGCAAATTCAATGTCTAGAAAATACCTAAGTTTTCCAATGTCCTTGGTAATAAAATATATCTTAAGATCCTCAGAAATAATGCCATCCCATAGGCAAATTCAATGCCTAGAAAATACCTAAGTTTTCCAATGTCCTTGGTAATAAAATATATCTTAAGATCCTCCTTAGTCTCATCGATCCCTATGGAGTCAACAAGATATCATCAACATATACTACTAAAATAACACAACCTCTAGTAATCCTTCTGTAAAACATTGAATGATCCACAACACATCTTTGGAAACAACTGTCTTCGACAATCTTGCTAAATTTCTCAAACCATGCTCGTAGACTTTGATTAAGGCCATATATAACCTTTCTAAGTAAGCACACACGGTCTTCCTCCTAAGCAACATATTCCAAAGGTTACTCCATAAACACCTAATCAAATAAATCACCATAAAGGAAGACATTCTTGACATCAAACTAACTAAGCTCCCATAACTAATTTATAACAATAGACAACATAACCCGTATAGAGTTCAAGCAAGCTATTAATGAGAATGTCTTAATATAGTCAACCCTACATGTCCGCATAAATCCACGAGCAACTAAACAAGTCTTGTACCTATCAACAGACCTATTTGGCTCATGTTTGACAGTAAAAACCCATCTACAAGTGACTATAATGGTTTCTACAGAGCGAGCGACCAAGTTTTAAGTACCACGAAACATAAAAACTTTTATTTCTTTATCCATAGTTGTCTTTCAATGATGAATGAAAAGTACTTCTTGATAGTTTCTGAGAGTAGACACAGAGAAAATAGATAACACAAAACTAAAAAAAGAATATGAAAGATAATCATAAGTAATAAAGTGAGAAATAGGATGAATTGTGATGAAACGCTTAACTTTTCGTAGTGCAATAGAAACATCAAGGTCGGAGGTAAGTGAATCCACAGATGTGTTGGAGGATGGTTAAGCCTAAGAGGGTTGATGTGGTTGCCAACAACCACAATAAGCTTGTAAAAAATGAGCTAAATTTTGTTCCACAATAGCATAATTATAATCAACTAAGATAGACTCCTCAATAGATGGAGGTAAAAGCACACTCTGAGAATCAACAAAACCAAAGTAAGGTTGAGACTAAAAAAAGAAACATCTACAGAAACAATATACCGTCTAACAGGGGTATGAAAATAACGATACCCTTTTTGGATCTTAGAATGTCCAACAAAGACACATTTGATAGACCAAGAAAATAACATATCAAGGTCTGGTGACCAATCTGAACAAAGGTCGCACATCCAAAAACTCTAAGAAGCAAGGAAAACAACTCTATCTTAGGTCGTAGGTGTATAAGAGATACCTCACCACCAAGAGGGCTAAAGGTCATCCTGTTGATAAAATAAGAGGTTATAAAAACATTAGACTATAAGTATTTAGGAACACTCATTTGCAACATAATGGTACTGATAACATCTAGAATATGACTATGCTTATGCTCAGCAAAACCAATCTATTGAGATGTATAGGACAAGTAGTCGAATGAAAAACACTTAAAGAAGTACAATAAGTTTAAAGATAAGCATGAATAAACTCAAAAGTATAATCAATGCAAAAAAAATTTGAAGTAATGGAAAATTGATTTATTATTTCAATAAAAAAAATTTAACGAGCTTGGACACGATCTTGCAGAAGATAAACCCAAGACGCTCTAGAGTAGTCATCAACAACACAAGTGAAACTCTAGCAAGACCCGAATATCACAATGAACTAACTTAAATAGACTCTAACTGGTAGTAAGATGCTAACGTTTATGGGTAGCACGATGATATTTACTTAATTGATATGACTCACAATCAAAAGAACTAACTGAAAACCAAGATAATGTCTGTTAAAACTTGCAATGAGACAAATGACCAAAATGACAGTGTCATAACAAAGAAGATTCTTGTGTGGACACAAGAGATGCTAATCTCTGAAGTATCTTATCATGAACGAGAAGATACACACTATGTCCACACTCACAACCCTAAGCCAATCCTTTTCTTTATCTGTAAATCCTAAAAGGTACAATAAAAAGAGGAAAAAGTTACAAAACAATATAATTATTTGGTAATGATACTAATGAAAGAATGTTCGCAAGAAAATCAAGAATATAGAGAACTTTGTCAAAGGTAATCAGAGAAGAGGCGTGAAATGCACATTCCCTAAATACAGAATAGGTACGACCATCAACAATAGAAATGAAACAAATATATGATAACTAAGAAAAACAGGTAAAAATATAAAATATCACATGTAACTGACATGAAAGATGAGACACCTAAATCTATAATCTAAGAAATCTCTAGAAGCTAATAAAGCATTCGTACCTGATATAGAAGCATGTGATGTTGTAGTAGAGGACTTGTTAGCTTACAATTGAAAAAAAAATTCATAGTCAATCTAAAAGATAAACACTGTCTGAAAAGGCTGATCAAGGGATGACATAATAGAAGATGTCTCTATAGTAGAGTAGAAGATGTCCATTGTAACTTGCCAAACTTCTCCCAACACCTATCAAATCTATGATCAAACTAACCACAATGCTCATAACGATATCATCCCACCTTATAAAACGACCACCGCGACCTCAACTGTGAACACGAAAAGATGTTGCCATCGTAGATTGAGCAGGGACAACAACTAACGTGGTAGTAACTATTTGCAACACTCTGGAGAAGACAGGCTGTCAAGATAAAACTCACACCAAAGATCTATCTCCATATATGTGTACCCGACTCAAGGTTGTGATCTGATAAAAAAAGCAACAACAGTAAGCTCTTCACGATACTCTTACATCTTGGAAATATCAACCACAAATGGTAGATAAATCTCTAATTCATTCTGAAGTACATGAAGACTAGCGAAGTAATCCTCAACTAAACGATCAACCTGACAAAAGGTGAAAATCTACACATAAATCTCATAAATCATGAAAATATTCTTCTCATGATCATATGTGCCCTTCAAGATTATCCCAAATCTTTTTAGCTAACTTAAGCTTCATGAAGTCCGTAGAAATACTCTCCTTTATACTATTCACAAGTTAAGAAATCACTACATAATTATCCACAAACCATTCCTCATCGACAACATATTTGACATCAGGAGGATCATAGGTGAGATATCGGATCTTCCTATGAACATCAAGAAAGGTCTCAAAGACTTAAACAGAGGCGGATCTATGGGCCCCCACTAGACTTTAAAACAAGTACAGTATACTATGTTATATTATTTTGCAAATAACTCCCATATAAAAACTTGTTTCTCTCTTTCCAACTTCCCACCCATGCAAAGACACTTCCTCTTCTCTCTCGGGACTCGATAGACACGATGACTTGGTTCCTTACCGCCATCTGCTCTCTCCTCCTCTCCTCTTGGAACCACCCTGTCCAACTGTCCACTGTCCACAGTCACCAAGATATCGACTCCACCCAACGACCCAATAGTAGGCAAGTGTCGACGATAACGGCCAACAGGTGAGGAGAACCTTGACTCCTCCAGTCCTCCTCTAGCAACGGTTCTCCTCGACTCCTCCAGTCCTCCTCCACGATATTCCAAGTAACCAAGTTCCAACAGTCCTCCTCGACCCTCGATTCCTTTAGGCTCCAACGACGATGACGAGCCTCCACAGGCGATCCCCCTACCTCAACAAGCTAACAACCATCAGACTTCACCACAGAACACAAGTAGTATTCTGAGTTATGTCCTTATTTCAATGATCATTGTAACTCTTCTTAATTTGAACTTTTTGATGCAATGCCACAATAGATGATTAAATGCATGATCTCCACCACCATCCATAGTTTAATTTTCTTGATCTACAATCCATCCCAGCAAGTTTTAAATAATCTTTCTTCTATGGATTACTAGATACCTTGGTTTTAAAATTGTTATCCTTCTTCATTCATATATTTTATCATCTAGATAGAATTTAAATTTTTGTGGATTGTGACTTTGTCGTTTATCAATTTTATAAAAGTAGTTTTCTACTGCTATTGTCGATTTAAAAATTTACGTGTGTTTATGGTACTCTGATCATTAAAACAATGAAATTCATTGATGATACAAGATTTCAATTTTATGTAGCCATAACGTCGGACAACATGATATGTTTTTGAATTTTGAAGGATTTAAATCCATTCTTGACTCCTTATTTTTCCAAGAATAAGTCTAAGGTAACATGACAATCTTTCTAGACCACTTTATTTTTATTTCTAAGTTATTTCACATGTTAAGTATTTTTGCTTGATTGCTTGATTGTTTATTAGGAATGTCACTTATTGTTGTCGGTTTGTTTAATTATCTGATAGTTTAATCATGTTGTGGCATCTTTTATCTTTTCTTTGTATGTAGAGTTATGGATAAATTTGTGACAAAAACACCAAAAATATGAAATGAAAATGACGAAGACGTTGGACCTTCTTCAAAACATTATCAAGTAGAGATTTATTTAAAAATTATAGCTACTAATACTGGTTTAAGGCCAAAGATACCTAGTTATCACTACAACGACAGAGATAAGATTCAAAGAATTTATCTTCTAAAAAAGCCAACTCAACCTCTTGAGTAAGTACTTCCATCAAGGTTGATTCAAGGCCAATATCGAAAGTTCACTTAAGATTTATTTACCAATGAGAAGAACAAAGATTGATTGGAATATAACATAGAAAAAGATGTTGTCTATTGTTTTTTTTGCTATCTTTTTAAATCAGATGACGTTAATCATGATGCTTTTATTGTTGATGGCTTCAGAATTGAAAGAAAATTGAGAGAATTTAAACTTATGTTGGATGTATGTCTAATTCTCACGATCAAACGGAAAAGAAATGTGAAATTTTAATGAATGGAAAAGAACAAATTGTGATAGTATTTGTAAAACACTTGAATCAAAATGATGGGGAATATAGAAGACGTTTAAATACATTAATAAGAATCATTCGCTTTCTTTTAAGATATAGATTAGCTTAAGAGTGAAGTAATCGAGGAAATTATTTAAAACTTTGAATATGTCTCGCTAATTTACATGAGGATTTCCAAAAGTTATGAGATAATACTCCTAAAAATAACTAACTTACTTTCCATGATATTCAAAAGCAAATTATAAATTGTTTTGCAATTGAAACTACTAACATATCATCGAAGAGATTGATGATTCTTTCTTTGCTCTGTTGGTTGACGAATGTCATGATGTGTCAGTGAAAGAACAAATCCTATTATTCTACATTTTGTTAACAAGAAAGGACAAGTAATTGAAAGATTCCTAAAAAAATTTCATGTAAAAGACACATATGCTGCAACATTGAAAGAAAAATTGATGACTTGTTCTCTAAACATGAATTGAATACATGTATGCTACATGATCAAGATTATGATGGAACTAATAACATATCAAGCAAGTTCTACAGGGTTAAGCATTAATTTTGAAAGAGAATGAGTTTGTACATTACATCCATTGTTTTGTGCATCAACTTCCACATTAGTAGGTGTGGTAAAAAAAATTGATAAAATCGATGATCTCTTTGTTTTAATTACTAATATGATTAATATTGTTGACTCTTCGTGCAAGCGTTTAAGTAAACTTCGTGAAAAACAAACACAAGAGATTTTTATTACTCTACAGAGAAAAGAACTTTTGAATCAAGAAACTAGTATGAAACGTATTAATAAAACTCGTTGGAGTTCACACTATGGATCATTGATTAACATGACTGTCATGTTCCCTTCGGTGCTTAGTATTCTTGAAGATATCACAGAAGATGAGATAAAGTCTGAATAAAGAATCGAAGCTCGTGCATTACATGAGAAATGTGTTAACAATAACACTTGCATTATCAGAAACTCTACAATAGAAAGAACAAGATATTGTAAATGCAGTGGATCTAGTTACATAAGCAAAAAGATGTTTGTAGACAATGAGAAATGACGGATGAACGAATTTATTGAAAAAAGCCTCTACATTTTATTCCAAGCATGAGATTGATATGAATGAAATATATATAGCTTACGGACGATCAAGACAAAAGATTTTAGAAGTATCAAATCTTCATCATTATCATGCTACCTTTTTTTTAATGTTGTCATAGACTTATAACTTCAAAAGTTTAACAACCATTTTACTAAAACAAACATAAAGTTGATTCTTTGTGTAGTATGTTTAGATCCAAATAATTCATTCTCTATTTATGACCGAGAGACGTTGGTCCGTTTAACTGAATTTTATCCATGTAATTTTTTTATATTCAACCGTAAAATACTTCATGACGAGTTAGAAACATACATTGATGAGATGCGTTCAACAAAAGATTTTTGCAAATTAGAAAGACTTGACATCTTAGCACAGAAAATGGTAAAGGAGAAAAAAGATGTTTCATATCGTTTAGTTTATTACTACTTAACTTGGTATTGACACTACCAGTTGCAATGACATCAGTTGAAAGGTTTTTCTCCATAATAGATATTACAAAGAATCGATTGAGAAATCGAATGAAAAATAATTAGATGAATGACAATCAAGTGACTTATATTGAGAAAGATGTATTTGATAGTGTTAGAAATGAAGTAATTATGCAACACTTCAAAAAAATTGTATCTTCATCGAAGATAATTGTAATTTTTTCCATTTTGTTGGAATTCTTTTTTGAAATAGTCTTTTTAAAAAAAAGATATATTGGTGATTTTTCAAGTTAACATATTTTTAGATTATAATCATGATGTCAAAAATTTTGCACCAACTTTGATAATTTATCTTTTATAGCCCCCATAATGAATAATTCCTAACTCCTGCACTAGACTTAAGATCATGAAAAATAGTTTTGTTCATTAAGTCTAATGAACATACTACTCAAATTCTTCACTAAGGTATCCCAAGACATGCAAGAAGAAGCCAAAAATCACAAATAAACTAGAACACAGTCTAATCAGAAGCAAATAGTAGTTAAAAAGTACACAAACAAACCAAATTTGTAGACAAATGACAACAAATCGACACAATCAACCTCCCAAATGCACAATCATAATCCAAGGGTATAAGAAAAACATGGATAACACGTATCCACGTACAAACATAGGTAAAAAATACATCAACAGCCTAGATCATATTGTGAACAAACACTAGCAAGGTTGTCGAACCACTGAAGACACCAAAGAAGGTCAACAGTGACAAAACAACCAACAGCACTGCTGGTTGATGGCAGAGGAAACCCTAACTGGGCTTAGTGATGCAGAAGGAAACCCTTATGGAGTCAAAAGAAGCCCTGGTTGGGCCTAGAGACGTCTAAGGAAGCCCTAATTAGGCGGAGGAAGGTCTCAAAGGGAGGTAGAGGTGCGATGGAAGGGAGTCGAAAAAGGTTGCCTAAAAAGGCGACGACGGCAGCAAACAAGCGTCGATGGCCTGCCAACGAAAGCTAGGGTCTCGACAGTGCTCGGGTTTCCTCTCCTCTCCTTTTTTTTTAAATTTTAAGAACCTTACTCTAATACCATGTTAGTGGAAAAAAACAATAAATTCACTTGTGTTACACTAAGGGTTATCTCCTATATATATAGGAGTACACAAAAATGGATGATACAAAAGATCTGTATAAGGATCCATCTACTCTAACAAAAGTATATTTTAGTTGAATAAGCTATGCCTTCTAGATTAACTTTTGCCTAAAAATATTAAATATATGAAACTCCATATTTGACTGGGTTTAAGTGAAGATATACAAATGCCATGTAAACTTCAAAGTTAAATCTCTAGAAAGGTAGTAAGAGCAAATCATCAAGATTACTTCTTTCTAAATTAAGAAACCTACAAATTCCTTTCCACCAAATAACCTGCAATATATTATAGTCAGGTTATTAAATGTGTCACTAGTGTATGACATTCAGATACAGCCAGGCTGACGAACTCTATGCAAGATTTAAAAGAAAGCAGGATGGTGTTAAAATAGCAGTGATTTGTTGAACTACAAAAATTTCTTGGAAGCATGTTTTGCATGTATAAACCTCAAAATATGCTTTGTGCAGGCGGATACATATAATGTTGTAAATCTTGATCTGAATTGCGTAGATAATCCAATCTTCCACCAAATTAGGTGAATATGTTAAGATTTAGCTAATACACATTTGGCTAACAAATAAATGGACTTTTAAAGTGGCATGAATATCTTCAGAGAAAGCAATGCGGAATAATATATGAATAAAGCATGAGAAACTGAAGTACTGTTTGGGTAGCTTATATAGTTATATGTTCCCATTTCACCATTCACTATTACCCTGTACCAAGTAATAACATTTTAACTACTTTTAAGTATTGCTAGGCTATAGCAGTCATGATTTAAGGAATTGTTAACTGCATGTGTTATACAACATAAAGAAGTAAAAACAAAGGAAGTTATTTGTGAATTTCAAGGGGATATAAGGAACCTAGTTCTTTTCAATGACATAAAATAACCTATTGAATATAAGAGGGCAGAGGGAGGGAGGAAAGGAGTTACCTGTATGGAAGTAGAAAAATCATGCAAAAGCTGTAGCAAGGGTAAAACAATGGATTCATTGTCGAAGCGGCCTGCACTCAGATGCTGATTACATCGCGTGAGTAAACACCTAAAAAAATCATTGAGGTCTACAATAAAAGGTAATGATTCGTGTTGCTAACCTCGACAGACCGAGAAACACTCTTTAAGCAGGCACATGCTGCAATACGTACATCAGCAGAGTCATGCTTTAATGCATCAATAACTAAGTTAAATGCCTGTATCAACAATTTCTGGTAAGCAAGTAGAAGCTTATAAAATCCATATGGAACTAGCATAAAATTCTACTTTTCCTCCAGATATACCAATAATAAGTTCTCATTGCTTGCATGACCACGGAAGGTGATATCATCTCATAAAAAAAGAGGGTCCCAATCAAGGGATGTGTTCTTGATGATCAATAAATTGCCGTCAAAAGAAAATTGTTTCTTCTCCCCATTGAATGATTCTTTTGTTAGCAAAGAGCGTTTTTCATAAATGCATTAGAAGAGGATTTATTTCTGGTGATCTCAGAGCATGAAGCAACCCTACTAGGATTAAATCAAGGTGAGCCAATGCACTTTGAAAACTTTTATGGGTGTCAACAAGGAAGGAATCGTATGCTGGAAGCAAGGAGTAGGGACTACTGAGCTTGCTTTCAAAGAATCCCCAGGAGTAGACTTGTGGGAGTTTGAAGGTTTACATGAATTGAAACCAAGGAGAACACAAGTTTATGTCTCAGTTGCACC
>JAMKQA010250423.1:0-10085 GCA_024699735.1 Posidonia australis | reverse complement strand
TGCAAGCTTATGCTAGATAAAGACAAAGATAACATGAATATTATATAGCATGAGAAGCAAACAAACATGTTTGAAACAAACTTTCATGAATCATAGAATAAAAACAACATATATCATGAGTTTTAAACATGTTCTATCATATTTTAAAATTTGCATTCAAAAGAGAAAAGAAGGGTAGAAAGCCAACCTCTTATGATGTCTCCTTCTTGATATATAAGAAATGAGAATGATCCTTGTTGCTTTGGAAGGACCAAGGGTGTTTAGGGTGCAAGGGGAAGCTTTAGAACACAGATTTTGGTTGTTGGGTGGAAGGAGGAACTCAAGCAAGAACTTGCAAAAGTGCAGATCTGTTCTCAGATTTCAGCACTAGAGTTTTTCTCCAAAAGTGTTGTCCTCGGAATGGCTGCTATGGGGGTCCTTTTATAGGGATCCAAAGGTAGGTTACTCATGAGAAACAAAGGGTCTTGCAAACGAAAAGCCTCGAATATTCGTTGGCACATTCGTTTGCAAGAGTAACAGCCCGGAAGATGGAAGGTCTGCAGCCGCAGCCTGAAAACGGCTGGGCGCCTGCTTGGTGAGCCAATGATGTGCACCAACTTAGTGCGCCACCTTGGTGCGCCACCTTGGTACGCCACCTTGGTGCGCCTACCCAGCTCACAGATTCTGGACTCTGGCTTGCTAATGGATTTGGGGCTTGGTTTAAGGGCTGATCACATCCAAAGCAATATGAGGATACTCATCTCTGGGTCACCTCAAAATCGGGGTGTCTACACCATCCTCAGCCAGCTACCCAACCTTCCAGGACGGTCCCTTGCTCAGTCCCTGCCTCCTCGACCCGATAGTAGCAGCCCTCTGCCGACATCACATCTCAGCTAAAGAAGGTTATGATTGATATCTCCATTTAGGATCTCATCCATAATTCAACAGAACATCGAGAGGCCTTCCTTAGGGTCTCTTAGGCTACTCACGTCTCCCCCACCATAGAACAGTCCTCTCTTGAGAATATGCTGGGCATGATTGTAGAGCCCCATGTTATTTCCTTTTCCTAAGAGGAATTGCCTCCAGCAGGAGTCAATCATAACCAACCTGTATTCATTACGGTGCAGTATCAGAGCTTCCGAATTCCCCTCACCCTGGTTAATAATGGCACAGGCCTTAATGTCTGTCCTTTGTACACAGCAAATAAGATCGGATTCAAAGCCAAGGATATCAAACCAGCCACGAAGGGAATGACGGCCTTTGATAACACACATCACGACGAGCTAGGGTTGCTGGTTATTCCTTTCACCATAGGGTCTATAGTCTTCGATGTCGAATTCTATATTGTGGATCTAGAGCCCTCTTTTAATCTTCTGCTTGGGCGCCCTTGGCTACATAAGCATCAGGTGATCCCCTCGACCATCCACCGTATGGTTAAGTTCTGTTGGGGCAACGACATAGTTGTTGTCATGGCGGAAGATCTTGACTAGAAAAGGTCGAGTCGGTCTCCGTTGTCTCCCTCCAGACCATCCACTTCGATCCTAACCTGTCCGATGTCATGTTCTGGGTGAACCGTTTTGAGACTGTCAATTACATTCTGGCTCTCGAGCGTGTCAATTACCTGTCCGTTCGTGGCAATCCTTTTCGGATGATCGAAAACGTATGTCGCAATTGGGGATACAAGAAGGGGACACTACTCGGGCGACACGACCAAGGAATCTTTGAGCCCATCCAGGTGGAGGAGAGGAGAGAGTTCGAGGGTCTGGGATACGAGTGGCAGCCACACAAAGACGGATATTCGCGCACGAGGAGGTACAAGAAGATTTCTATTCCATCGGACCTCACAAACTTTGTCAATGTAGGGATACTCGATCCCAATCAGGGTCAGGCCACTGTAGAGAGGAGTCGACACTAGATGGCGTAGCCACAGTCTCAATCGACGGTAGGTTCTTTGATGACATTTGCCACAGCCCCAACAGCGAGCCCCACAGCGGTAGTCCTACAAGCAGTGGCATCAGTAGATCCGTCAGCGCTGTCGGTCAGTCTGGGGCATTGTTCACAGCGATCTCAGATCCATTCAATAGAGGTCCACGGTTTAGATAAGGCAGTGGCAGAACAAAGTGCTGTCCGAGGTTCTGATTGCATCACGACAGAGGATGAGACAGTTGGCAGGGCAGGTCAAGCGAGTGAGCCAGTTAGTGACCTAGAGCTTCTGTTCCAAGAGCAGTTGTCAATGTTGGCTGAAGACACAGCAAAGCATCAGAGGATGAGGAAAGGAAAGTCAAGGGCCTCATAATTAGAGCCAACAATCCCCCATCAGCAGCCGGACCACTCATCCATCACGGTCCTGGCTGAGTCACAATCAGAAATTAGAACCCACTAGACCATTAGAGTTAATCTCTTTGGAGTCGGGAGGCGGGTCTAGATGGTATATGCAGAGGAAGCCTCACCTTAAGCATGGTGAAGGTAAAAAAAAAGACCTTGAGTTAAGCTCAGGGGGAAGGCCAGGCGGCATCACTCCTATCAGTCAGCAACAGGACAGCCGCTAGTCAATAGCACCATTTGTACATATTATAGAAAATCCAAAAAAAAAAAAAAAAATCAAAAAAACTAGAAAATCCAAAAAAAATCAGAAAACTCAAAAAATCTAAAAATAGTAACAGGAGCCGAGGAAACAGAGCAACCTGGCCAATTAGCAGAGCCCACTGTCAAAGAGCCAGAGGTCACACAGTATAGATACAAGAATACTAAAGTCAATGTAACCATCATGAAGAATTATCAGGGGCAGTAATTAGAGCACGTCCTCTCCTTTGATGTCACTGACCCGACCTTCAAAGAGGAAATCATATCAAAGCTCATTGCTTATGAGGAGGATGATGACATGGATGAAGACAGTGAGACCCCTGAATTCAGGGCCTATGACAATGATCTTGAGGGGCCAAATATGCATGTCGATGAAGAAACCGAACGGGTCAACATTGGTACAACAGAAGATGTCAATGAGGTACTCATCATTGATAAGCTATCTCCACAGGCCAGGGTAGATTTCATAGCGTTCCTAAAGGAATACACAAATGTCTTTGCCTGAAGTTATGACGACATGATCGGCCTGGATGTCGAAGTGGTGGTACACAAGTTACCCCTAAAGCCTAACGAGAGGTCCGTCAAGCAAAAACTCAGGAGATGGCGACCTCAATAGATCCTGAAATTCAAGGAGGAAATCATGAAGCAGCACAAGGTGAACTTCCTCAAGGTGGTGTTGTACCTAGAATGGTTAGCCAATGTGGTCCCTGTGCCAAAGAAAGATGGGAAGGTCCGTATGTGCATCGACTACAGAGACCTCAACAAGGCGAGTCTCAAAGACGATTTCCCACTTCCTCACATAGATGTCTTGGTGGACAACACAGCCAGACACAAAATGCTATCATTCATGGATGGTTTTTCGGGGTACAACCAGATCAAATTGGCTGAAGAAGATATGGAAAAGACATCCTTTATTCTGTTACTGTGTAATGCCATTTGGGCTCAAAAATGCCGGTGCAACTTATTAAAGGGCAATGACTGCACTTTTCTATGACCTCATACATTAGGAAATAGAGGTCTATGTAGATGATATGATTGCCAAGACCAAAGAGCCTGAGGAGCACCTGGTCTATTTGAGAAAGCTGTTTGATCGCCTTAGAAAGTACAAGCTCCGTCTTAACCCCAACAAATGCATATTCGGGGTGTCTTCTAGCAAGCTCCTGGGATACATTGCTAGTCAAAGGGGAATCGAGGTCGATCCTAGTAAAGCAAGAGCTATCATCGATATGCCTCCCCCTACATCTGAGAAGGAAGTTCGGAGCTTATTAGGTCGATTACAGTATATCAGTCGATTCATCACACAGCTTACTCCCATCTATGAGCCTATCTTCAAGCTGTTAAGAAAGAATGCACAGATCCACTGGAACGAGGAATGCCAAGCTGCATTCAACAAAATCAAGCAGCTCCTTACAAAACCTCCCGTTTTGGTTCCACCCACACCAAGACGACCTCTGTTGCTATATCTCTCCACCACCCAACACTCCATGGGTGCAGTCCTTGGGTAGCATGATGAAACAAGACGTAGGGAGAGAGCCATCTACTACTTGAGCAAGAAATTCAATGATTATGAAGCCAGGTATAGTCCCATCGAGAAGATCTGCTTATCCCTTGTCTGGGCCACCCAACGCCTCAAGCACTATTTGATGGCATATTTGGTCCTTCTCCTATGTCGGCATGATCCCATGAGGAACTTATTCCAAAAGTCAGCATTAATGGGGCGATGTGTGAAATGGCTGGTGATGCTGTCCAAATACGACATTACATTTGTCACATAGAAATCAATGAAGGGGCAAGCAATAGTGGACTACCTAGCTGACCTACCATTGCTTGAGTACGAGCTGTTGCAGATGTAGTTCCCGGATGAAGACATCCTGTTCACCATGGGAGATGCAGATGCTGAGGAACCAGAAGACAAGTCTCGGTGGCGCTTATACTTTGATGGAGCTGTCAACAAGAAAGGTAGAGGAATCGGGGTGGTATTGTCGACACCATAGGAACAGATGACCCCCTTCTCTAGAAAGCTCAGTTTCGAGTGCACCAACAACGAAGCTGAGTACGAGGTGTGCATCATGGGACTACAAATCACATTGGAGCATGGTGCATGGAAGCTATAGGTGCACGTGGATGCCATGTTAGTCATATCCCAAATCAACGACGAATGGAAAATCAAAGATCCAAAGCTCGTGCCATATCACGAATATTTCTTATAGCTCGTCGAGGAGTTCGAAGAAGTGCGCTTCTCCTTCATGAGTTGAGCGAAGAACTCCTACACAAATGCACTGGCAACTCTTGCCTTCTGGCTTTCAATGCCTAAAGAGCGCACAGTCGACGTATCGGTCACTCGAGCAGAGCAACCCGTCTCTTGTATGAGCATAGAGGAAGCAGATCGGTCAATAGAGCTTCCCTGGTATCATGACATCATGACCTTCCTGGAATCAGGTGATCTCCCAACCGGCACATCACCAGTAGATAAGAAGACGATGGCGCGCTTGGCGTCAAGAAACGTGTTGGGCGGGGGACATCTATACAGAAGGTCATATAACTAGATGCTTTTGTGGTGTGTCGGCAAGATGGAGGCTAATACCTTGATGCTCCAGATCCACGCTGGGGCCTGCGACCCCCACATGAATGGAATATTGCTAGCCAAGAAGATCATGTTGCAAGGCTACTTTCGGTCAACTATCGAGGCAGATTGCTGTCGTTTCGTGTGTAAATGCCACAACTGTCAGATTCATGAGAATTTCATACATGCTCCCCGTCAGTAGCTACACAACATGTCTTCACCGTGGCCTTTCTCTACTTGGGGAATATACGTCATCGAAGCCATCCATCCGGCATCATCCAATGGCCACAGCTACATCCTGGTGGCCATAGATTACTTTACCAAATGGGTAGAAGTGGCCTCTTACAAAACCGTCACAACTGTAGCCACAGAAAAGTTCATCAAGAATAATATCATAGCCTGGTACGGGGTGCCACACTCTATTATCTCAGACAATGGCAAGAATTTCATAGCTCAGAGATTGGAGGATTATCTACAGTGCCTCAAGATTAAACATCACAGATCTTCCCCGTACCGCCCACAGATGAACGGTGCCGTGGAGTCAGCAAATAAGAACTTAATCAAGATCTTGAAGAAGAGTGCCGAGACACATAAGGAATTGCACGAAAAGCTCCCCTATGCACTATGGGCCTACAGAACTTCGGTCTGGACCTCAATAGGAGTGACACCTTACTCATTGGTGTACGGCATGGAAGCGGTCCTACTAGTTAAGGTAGAGATCCCATCACTTAGAATCTTGAGGGAGGTTGAGCTAGAAGAAGTCAAATGGGTCAAGGATAGATACGTCCAACTGAATTTGATCGACGAGTGTAGACTACCGGCCATGTACAATGCTCGTTGTTACCAAACAAGAATGGCCAGATCATATCAAAAAAAGAGTCCGACCTAGGAGCTTCGTACTGGACGATCTAGTTTTGCGGGCATACATCTCCTTGAAGGTCGAGGCAAATTCCGACCTAACTGGCATGGTCCCTACATCATCAAACAAGTCTATTCAGGAGGCGTAGCAATCCTCGAAGATATGGACAGCGTTGAGCTACCTGAGCCAGTCAACACATGTTATCTAAAGAAATACTACCAATGAGCGGAAGGCGTGTATCCTCGCCTTGCAAAGTATCCTTTTGTGCATTTTGCATCATCCACTATTCCATCATGCATGCATATTTCTAAAATAAAGGCAATCCAAGTGCATCTAATCTATAGCATCTGTACTTTACTTTCGTGCACATCAGTAACTTAAGCACATCAATGATTGCATGCATCCATGCATAAAAGCATCAACATCACATTCCGATGACGAAAATCGGAATAGCTAGCCTGCTTGAGAAGGGTTTATACCTCTTCAGTTGATACTACCTAGACATTCTAGCGAGCGAGGGAGCCACCACCCAACCATGGTTAGGCGAAATGTCCAAACTCCCATAGGGACTTATACCTTTAGAGGGAGATAAAATGTTAGGAGTGAGCATGAGTGTGAGATAGAATAGAAAAATAAACATATCCACAAGGGCACAAAAGAAATAAGGATGTCGAAGATAGTAGCTAGCCGTAAGAGAGAGAGGCAAGTAAGTCAACTCTACCTCTACCACTTACCTTGGGAAGGAGTCGAAGCAAGAATCCCAAAAATCCAAGTGACCAAAGGGACTAGCCACCCCTTGCATATAATTCCAGTAGCCCCCTCCAAATTCGGATGCCCATCACCCCCAAGCAAGGGTTAGAGTGAGCCTACAAGCCTAAGAGGCAGAAAAGAAATAAGCCAAAAAGCCAAAAAAGTAGGTCTAAGCCCCCAAGAGTTTGGCACGGAGCCAAACATACTGAATCGTCCATCCTAGAGAGCCACCAACAGCCTAGAGGTCTGGGTAGTATCTTGTGAATCGAGGTCTTCTCCTCTTCTCATAGCAGGCATCATTAGCATTCCAAATCCTGAGGGATGATACAACATAATACTATCATTATTGCATGCATTACCGCTTTTCCATTTTGCAAAGTCTTGCTGGGTCCCAAACCAGGGGCATATCAGCTGCTCCTTGGCCAAAGACCTAGTTGAGGATACCATACACCAGAGGCATGCCAGCTGCCTGTGTGGTGATAACCTTTCACGATAACCAAGGGCATGTTAGCTATCATGTTGGTTGACCCTTCTTGGGATAGTATCATCATCCAAAACATGTTGTCTGCTTCGTAGCTCGAGCGCAAAAACGAGGACAACTACAGCCATGAGCCTCTGAGATCAGAGCAGAGTCAGAATATCAGTACTCTCCTAGTCAGCAGGTGAGAGCACAGTCGGCAGTCCAATGCCAAAGACTAACTCCCCAGAAGTCAGCCGACAACATGACAGCAAGCCCAAAGCTGTCAGTAATCACTCGACAAGTCCGTCTTATTCGATGAATAAACAATGCCATCGTGGAACCCTTATCCAGCTGAACACCACATATCTGTACAGAATCAGAGCAACAGTTTATCTGGATCGACCATCATCGTCCTACAGCATCAATAGCGTCGAGCGAGTAAGCATGGCAGTCGTAGTTCAGGGTGCACCCACAAGCAAATGTTTCCTAACAGACCGCCGTTGGCTAAACCAGCTATCCAGGCCCCAGTTTTCTTTTGTTCCTTTCTTTTAGCAACATCCTTAGCATTCCGATACTAGAGACATGTCAGCTACCTTTTGGTATTATTCTCTTGTTACCAGGGGCATGTCAGCTGCCTTTTGGTATTATTCTCTTGATATCCGTATCTCGTCAGCTGCCCTCTTTGGGTATCCTGCCTTTCGAACTGTCACCGACTGCTTCTCGGTTAGCTAGTTCATTTATCCCTTTCCTCAAGACTCCTCTGATCCCAGTGGAGATCCGAGTCACTGTTTCCTTGTATCCTAGGAACAACCTTTATCCTTTCCTCGTGACTCCTCTGATCCGGAGGAGATCCGAGTCATTGGTTCTTTGTATCCTAGGACCAACCTTTATCCCCTTCCTCGAGACTCCTTTGATTCTAGTGGAGATCCGAGTCATTGTTTCCTTGTATCCTAGAAACAATCATTTATCCCTTTCCTCGTGATTCCTCTGATCCCAAAGGAGATCCGAGTCGCTGTTTCCTTGTATCCTAGGAACAAACTTTATCTCCTTTCTCGAGACTCCTCTGATTCCAGTAGAGATCCGAGTCGTTGTTTCCTTGTATCCTAGGAACAACCTTTATCCCTTTCCTCGAGACTCCTCTGATCCGGAGGAGATCCGAGTCGTTGGTTCCTTGTATCTTAGGACCAACCATTATCCCTTTCCTCGTGACCCCTTTGATCCCAGTGGAGATCCAAGTCGCTGTTTCCTTGTATCCTAGGAACAACCTTTATCCCATTCCTCGTGACTTCTTTGATTTCAGAGGAGATCTGAGTCGCTGTTTCCTTGTATCCTAGGAACAACCTTTATCCCCTTCCTCGTGACTCCTCTGATCCAGAGGAGATCCGAGTCGTTGGTTCCTGGTATCCTAGGACCAACCTTTATCCCTTTCCTCGTGACTCTTTTGATCCCTGTGGAGATCTGAATCGCTGTTTCCTTGTATCCTAGTGTAATCATGCCGTCGGGGGTGGCCACAACAAATATATGTGCCAAAGGCGGCAAAGCCACGGCAAAAATGAAATGATGCAAAATGCAGGAGTCGCCACCTAACCTATTCAAATGGAAGACGAGGAAAACCATATAAAACATGAAAATCATGCAAAACAATGAAAAAGGTCTTGAACCAGAAAAACATGGGTAAGGATCCCTGTTACGTACGAGGAAGGTGTTAGGCACCCTCGTATGCCCGATAAATCGGTCTTCTATTGATTTCTCTTTTGCTATGGAATGTCGGCCATGCAGCCTCTTTGCTGTAGGCCCGAGGGCGATATGCCATGCCATGCAAATGCGTGTGATGTCTAATGTATAGGTGTATGATGTGCAAGGGTGTGTCCTAATGCTCAGAAATATCGCTCGTGTGCCGGGTCAAGAGTTGATGCAACAATATTGCATAATAAGATCAAAGATCTAATGTCTTGAGCGATTTATCATCCTTGCTTTCTATATGCCTAATGCAATCTAAAATGCAGGAAAACTGCAGAAAAACATATTTGTGCCTTCCTAATGCATCAAGGAAGAAAGCCATGGAAGAAACCCAGAAGCGAATCTGGTCAAGAAAGCAAGCAAAAAACATGTGAAAACCTACTATGTGCTACTGAAAACAGGCCACTGCGCCTGTTTGGTGCGCCAGACTGGTGCGTCAGTCTGGTGCGCCACCTATGTGCGTCTAGGTGGGCCAGTAAAATATGCTAAAGGAAAAACAGAAAGCCATGCAAAACCAAAACATCTGAGGATGCACTCTGGAAAAGTATGCAGTGGAATCATTCTGTAAAACTCAGAAATTAGGCCTCAAAAGTGCAAGAAATGCCAATGCAATGACTATGGACCTTGTGTTCAAGGGCCAGTAGTCTCACACAAGATCCAACCTATTTAAACTAGATGAAGGATGCACGATCCAGTCAGGCCACCAGATCATGGGCTAATGCACAAGGTTCTCCACGTAGGAGTAGGGTGCAATCGGCCTACCGGATTCAGCCTAGGACCGAATAATGAAATGAAGAAAACAGATGGAAAACAATCCGAATCAAATCTGAAAACATGCAGGTGATATCATGATACGTTAGAGAATCAGTCATAAAAGAAACCAACTCAAAATCCTACGGTAAAATCATGCAAGCAATGATGCAATGTGAGTGTTCTATCCTTTGGACCAGTCTGGTGCGCCTGCTAGGTGCGCCAGAGTGGTGCGCTGGAACATAGCAAAACAGAAAAGTACAAAATCGACGTTTAGCGAGGACAATGTTCCTCGCGAAGTCCTCGCAAATGCCTCGCAAACTCCTCGCTACGCAGTATAACGAGGACTTTGCGAGGACTAATTGTCCTCGTAGCTACGTACATCGTTAAATCAATATTGC
>JAMKQA010250422.1:0-18111 GCA_024699735.1 Posidonia australis | reverse complement strand
AAAAAGAAAATGGTTGTTCGTCTTGTACTATAAATTTAGTTATTCCTTCCTTAACTTCTTCTGTATTATATTTCCAATTAATTATACCACTAGATCCTATTTGTAATTTCGATTGTTTTAAATCTGTGTTGTCATCTTTATTATGTGGGGATATACATTTTTGTAAATGTCTAGATATATGACCTACACCCCCTCCCCTAGGATATGTGTATGTGGTATTACAATAATTACAGTAACACCTAGTTTGATCTACAGGGTCTAATGTAACATGCTCTCAAGCCCAAGAACTTTGTTTCCTAGGTTTTTTAGTGGCTGTGGACTGTGAAGTATGGTTGGGGTACACTTAGGCTGATCTGACTCCATACTAGGGATATAGTCATGACTACCAACATTACTAATATTTTCCATTTTAATATAAAAAATGAATATAAAATAATACAACCCTTAACCCACAAAAATCAAAACCCAAAAATGAAGGGATTAGAAGTAAAAAATTTGGAGGGATTAGAAGTAGAGAAATTTTGATGTTGCTGGCTCAGTTGGTGTCACGTGGAGACTGAAGAGTAGAAGACGGGACGGAATCCAAAGCCAAATAGCGAAATCTTCACTTGAAAATCCTTACTTGAAAGTTAAGAGAAAGTTGTAGACTTGTACTTGAGAAGAGAAGAGAAGATTGAATTGTGAAGAAAAATGAATGGAGAAGGGAGGTATTTATAGGATAAATGGAGTGATAGTTGTTGAGATTAAAAAGAAAAATAAATAAATAATGCAACAGCTAAATAGTCGTTGAAAATGACTACATTATTTAACTGTTGTCCGTTGCCAACGACTTTATAGTCGTTACAGAATGGTGCGTTAGGTATGTGCGTGTCATATTTTTTTTTAATTTTTACTAACGGGCGGTCTCGGATCGGCCCGGTCTGGTTCCCACCTAAACTGATTTCACAGACCAAATTAGGCCTAGTAAACGGACTTTCATGGGCCTAAACCTTGGGCCTGACACGGCCCACAACAGGCCTGGTCCGGTCCGACCTGCGGAATTTTTTTTAGGCCCGGACCGTGTCGGACACGGGCTGGGCCGGACGGCCCAGGACCGACTCGGTCCGATTTCCACCTCTACATATGCTTCAAAACCCAATTTATTTAGAAATCGAAAACAGAATCGAAAACAGGAGGTGAATCTTCTTACAAAAAAAGCATTTGGAGGTTATTTTGTTTCTAAGCCGAAAGCAACTGCTTTTGTCTCTGACAATCAAGTTTGAACAGTTCCATTATTTAAAAAAGGAAGGGTAAACAGTTGCCTCATCTGACTTAAAAACTACTCAATCCTTCAATTTCCTATTGATTAATTGCCATTTTTGACCACAACTTGTACAGAAATCCAGATCTCAAACAGCAGCTAAACTTTGTTTACTCAACAAAAGTCCAAACAAATGGACAAAAAAACACAAGTCCACTTAAGAGAAGGCCGACCGGGTCACCCTCTTCACGGGCGATTTCCCTTTTGAGTCAGGCTTGTGCCGAATTAATCCAAACAAACCATTAGAAAATTTGCTCCTGGTGGATAATAATCATTAGTCTTTGGTCTCATTACTTATGATTCCCTTCGACACGCACAAAATTCAAAACAAATGCAAAAAGAAAGAGGAAAAAGGAGAGATCTTGAACATGCCACAGAGAGAAGTGAGAGGAACAGGGGCGGAGTCACGATGGAGCTCTGAGCTGCTATCTCCGCAGCAGTTGCAAAGTCATAGGTATCTCAAATGGGTAGGATAAGAGAAGAAGACAGATAATCTAAAGGGTGAAGGAGAAAGAGAAAAGCAGAGGCAGAGCCGCAGAGGCAGCACGCCAGCAAGCAGTAACCCATTTCCCCTGGGCGGGAATAAGGCTGACCATGTTTTGAAAGGAGAAAGAAAAGAAATGTGTGTCTTCACCCAAGACAGCAAAAGGCTGCCAAAAGGTTACAGTTCTTCTACTGCGACTACTATTCTCTCATCCTCGTCCCCTCCTTCCTCCCTCCCTCCCTTCAGACACTTTTTTATCCCAGTTCCAGTACATCACATGCATTCCATACACTGCAGGTAAAGTTTTTTTTTTTTCATTTTTTTCTTAGACAAATCACTTATTTTCAGAACCGAGGCTGAGAAATTTTGAGATCCTAAAACACAGAAGAAAAAAAAAAAGGGATTTTCTGTCGTTTTTTTGTTGTTTGGGAGGCAGAATTGTATATTGGATTTTATTCCTATCTACACCATTTCTAATTCACAAGTCGGGGTTTAGCCACACTTTTTGGTTTTGGGTATTTGCAAGATGGGGGTTTTCTTCCACTGGCAGCTTTCTTTTGGAGGGGTTTCTGTTGGTGGGTCTTCCTGTCTCTTTGAAACTTTGAGTTGCATCCATTATTTCCTCACCCCTACCCCCCCTTCTTTCTCACTCGTCTCTTTCGCCTTTTTCTTTTCTGGCGTGATCTGAGTGGTATTGGCGGGGTTTTCTTTCGAGTTTGAAGAGTTCCATTTGTTTGGTTTTGGATTCGAAGCAAAGGTGGTGTAGAATCTAGTAATGATGGGTCTGTTGCTGTTTTCCCCTCTCTGAAGTATGTAGAGATTTGGTGGAATGGGTCAGATTTTATCTTCCTAAATCCTTGCTCTTTTAAGAAAAAAAATGCCAATTTTCTGGGATCTAAAATGTTTGAGCAACTTGTAGCAGTGTTCTGTAAAAGAATGTGGATGGTGTCTCTTGAGATGATGGGGTTTTGACAAGCCACTTCCTTGGGCAAGGTTTAGTGATCAACTCGAAGGAATGGACAGCCTGAGTTTGCAGTGGAAGAGTAAATCTCCGGAGAAAATCCCTGGTGAAACTGAAAGCTCTGGATCGGTATCTTCCTACCCTGAAAGATGGTCAGATGATCAGGTCAGTTTCTTTCTCTCCTTTGTTTGTGTCTTCTTTTTCCTCCATTTTTCTTGAGAAATTTATGTCTGTGGTTTTTTAACCAATGAAGGTATAGTACATTGTTTGAAATCTCTCAATTTATTTGTTTTTGGTTTCAATGTGAAGGACAAATTTTCTCATATAATAAAAGAAATGAAAAGAATGGTATCGATGTCATAAGGCTAATAAACTAGTCATGATCAATCCCCAATTTAAAAGATACTTTTCCGCAATACTCTGTTAAATTTGAAGGCTAAAAGGCTCCTGTAGGTGCATACAGGGCCTTTTTCCTGTAGGCACCCTTTATTTATTTATTTTTTTCCTTTTAAAAATAAAATCTAATTATATGATTAGTTAATCTATAAGATAATCTACTATGTGTTAAAATTTCACCCTATTCTGAGTTATATTCACTGTTACATTTTAATCTAAAATTTAAGGGTTAAACTTTGGCAAAACATGTTGAAATTTAAGGCCTTTAGATTAGAGGTTAATGGTTGTTTGATTTAAATGAAAATTTCACCATGTATTTATAGATATCTAATAAATACATCTATATGGTTATTTTTTCCTTGCATGTATTTATTTTTAGGCACCATCAGGAACTTCTTTCCCTAATTTGAATACCTTTTGCTGATGAACATACAAGACAGCATGTCAGGTTCTTTAGCTGCAATCGTTTCTTAGATTTTTAAGCAACACACTTAAGAATACAAATCAAGGATTTCACATTTGTAGGCTTAATGTTAAAATGGTTCTTTTGGAGTCTGGACATACTAAGAAGTCTATATTGAACTATTGTAACTTCAAATTATGCAAAGAAGCCTTTAATTTGACTGATTATGTATGATTACTGAACCAGGATATGCCGGGGTCCTTGCCAAATCATGCACAATCATCTGAGGTTTCCTCAAAAAATGCCACTTGTGAAGATGCACAATCACCTGAAGTTTTGTCAAAAGATGCCACTTGTGAAGATGCACAATCTCCTCACATTTCATCAAAAGATGCTTCTTCCGAAGATAGTGACAATGGAAGGAGTCTGGCGGAGAAACTATCAGCCGCTTTGTCGAATATTTGTGCTAAAGAGGACATGGTGAAGAAGCATGCCAAGGTTGCTGAAGAGGCAGTTTCAGGTAATCAAATCCTGTTTTTTGAAATTTACTCTGAAAAAAACAGTATGTTGAAGAAGAGCAGTGTGTCTTAGAACTTGTAAGTAAAAATTTTCCAAAAAAAACTTGTAAGTAAATTTTTAGACAGCATCTGGTGTTGTTTCTGCAAGTTTGATTTTATAGGATTTCTGAACATGCACGAATAAGTTAACAG
Source organism: Posidonia australis (assembly GCA_024699735.1). Taxonomy (NCBI): domain Eukaryota; kingdom Viridiplantae; phylum Streptophyta; class Magnoliopsida; order Alismatales; family Posidoniaceae; genus Posidonia; species Posidonia australis. The sequence continues at coordinate 13,857 of JAMKQA010250422.1, read as the reverse complement.
AATGTGTTCTTGCACTGTACATTTTGATACAACAAAATATTATTCTCAGTACTGTACTGTTTCTGGACATGTTTATATTTGTCCATTTGTTTATAATTAGTTTTGCAGCAGGTAATAGATCCTAACTGTTGTAATGCAAAACCTGACATAATAAAAAAGAGACTATATACTGGTAAAAAAAAGTTCCTTTATGTTTTACAGCTGAGTACTTGAATTGCCAATGGAAGCAAGTGGAAATTGGATGGTTTTCTTATGTTATAATTTTTTCCCATCTTTTCCTGTAATTCAGGAGTATCTTATATTTCTTTTTCTCCTATCATTCATTATCGCCTCTGTGGTTATGTACATAACTATGTGCTATATAAAATTATACATCCTCCAAAGCTCTTGTAAATCTTGTAAATATTACAATTCCTATAATTTATTATTGCCTCTGTGCTTATGTACATAGCTAGTGCTGATACATCCTCCAAAACTCTGGTAAATCTTGCAACTCTTCTGCCGAAATACAGCCAAGGGAAAAATTCAATAAAACCTAGAAGGTTTGTATGTGGCAGAAATGGTTTCATGTGCAGACCCTTCTCATAGATAATTTGTTTTGCATCGAATATCTTTGCGTACTTTTGCAGGAACAGTGATGCCAAAAAAACAACTGGGTTCTGTTACTTTGGTAATTATATGTTGTCTGTCTGGGTTTTTTCTTCTCATTGTTCTCTTTCCTTGTTTGTGCATGCATGTGTTTGTGTGACTATGTGTTAGTGTGTGGACTTGACTATTTATATTGATTCCCACATCATATCATTCTTTTGGTTTTCTAAGTAGATAATGGCGCAGTTTTGCAATCTTTCTTCCTTTGATGTGTGGTCATTCAAGTCCAAGATATTGCTGAACACATCTTCCAATGATAACTAACTTGTTTGTTGAACTACCAAATTCCTTTGATATCATGATTGAGTCTAGCTAAGCCTAAATAGCTAATTTCATATAGCATTCTGGGGTTTCTTAAAGCTGTAGATTATTTCGTGGGTGAATTTTTTTGCACAAAAGTGTCAAGTCAGAAATAGTGTGTGAGTACTTTGATTGCAAAACCAGCGTAATCTTTGGTTTTGACTAGTTAAATGAATACTGATGTCCGATTTTATTAGGAAGGTATTGCTACCAGAATTATCTTTGTTTCATTATAAAAAATATTCTTTTTTAACTTTGTCACAGTTATGCTAAATGCGTTGCTTTTGTAGTTGCACCTTGTTAATGACTATTCATCTTTTTTTCCCCCCTGTTGGTTGCTAGGATGGGAAAAGGCGGAAATTGAGGTTTCAAATCTGAAGCAGCAACTGGAGACCACCACTCTGAAAAAATCTGTCCTGGAGGACAGAATCATTCATCTTGATGGGGCCCTCAAGGAATGTGTTAGGCAGCTCAGGCAAGCAAGAGAAGAGCAAGAGGAGAAAGTCCATGAGGCGCTTCTTAGTAAGACTCGTGACTGGGAGTCTGAGAAACTCAAACTTGAAAGTCGAGTAGCTGAGCTTGAATCCCAATTGGATTTCTCACAAACTGAAGCATTGATCTCTTTGAATGAGGATTTCCAATTTAAACTTGAAGCACTGGGAAAAGAAAACTCTGACCTCAGGCTCAAGCTTTTTTCACTCTCCGAACAACTTAAAATTCAGACTCTAGAGAGAGAGTTGAGTATACAAGCAGCAGAAACAGCAAGCAGACAACACTTAGAGAGCATCAAGAAAGTTACTAAGCTTGAATCTGAGTGCCGTAGACTACATGCTATGTCTCGTAAAGCACAACAATCTAATGATCAGAGACCCTTTTCAACATCCTCTTATGTGGAATCATTTACAGACAGTCAGTCTGACAGTGCGGAACAAATGCTTGCACTGGATAATGAGCCAAGTTGCTCAGATTCTTGGGCATCAGCTCTCATTGCAGAGCTTGACCAGTTCAAGAGTGAGAAAAATGTTGACAAGAACACAAAAGCATCTTCTATGGAGCTTGATCTTATGGATGATTTCCTTGAAATGGAGAGACTTGCTGCCTTGCCTGAGGCCAGTGTGACTGGCCCTAGCAGTGATCACCATAGTGGTTATGACCAAGCTGCTGAAAATAGCCCATCTAAAGCTGAACTTCAGCGTGCGATTCAAAGAACAGCTGAGCTAGAAGAAAGGGTCGAGAGAGTGGAACATGAAAGAGCAGAGATGGAGATTACTTTGGCTGATACCCAGGAGAGGCTTCAGATCTCATGCGACAAGTTGGAAGAATCTGAGATTAAGTTGCTGGAGTTGCAAAGGCATTTAGATTCTGCATATTCTTCAAAGAAATCTTTGCAGGTCGCATTGCTGGAGCCGCAAAGGCAGTTGGATTCAGACCAAGCTGCTGAAAACAACCGATCAAAAACTGAATTTGAGCATGTGCTTCAAAAGACATCTGGGCTTGAAGAGAAGGTTGAGAGAATGGAAAGTGAAAGAGCAGAGTTGGAGATTATTTTGGCAGAAACCCAAGATAAGCTTGAGATAACTTGTAATCAGCTGAAAGAATCTGAGAAAAAATTGCTGGAGCTGCAGAGTGAGTTGGATTCTGCTTATTCTTCAAAGCATTCTTCAGAGATCACATTGGTGGAGCTGCAGTGGCTATTGGATTCTGACCGGGCTGCTGAACATAGCCAATTAAGAGCAGAATTTCATTTTGTGGTTGCTGAATTAGAGGAAAAGATCGAGAGAATGAAAAATGAAAAAGCAGATTTAGAGACTCTTTTGACAGATACTCAGGAGAGGTTTGAGACATCATGTGACAAGATGAGAGAGTCTGAGATTAAATTGACGGAGCTGCAAAGGAAGTTGGATTCTGCACATTCTTCAAAGCAATCTTTGGAGGTAACAATGGAAGCCACAGAAAAGGAGAGGAAGGTGATGCAGACTTGGCTAGAATTTGCTGATTCTGAGGTTCAGCAGCTGCGTGATGAGGTAAAGTTATTAGAGGAAAAACTTCAGAATGATAGAGTTTTGGCAATAGATCTAGCTTTGAAGTATCAGCAATTGGAAGACGAGCTCTCCAAGAATAAGGAAGCTGAATTGCGGCGAGTTGTATGTTCAAACAAGGAATTAAAGTTAAAACAGGTAATATATCCAAAGTTTGTTCTCTTGTCTTCGCTTCATTTTGAGCTATTCTAATCGCATGATTCATGCATAGGTTGTAGTGATTTGAGTTCAATTGATCCATAACAACCTCAAACTCAATAATTGGACTTAAAATGTTTAAGTTGAAATTGATATGATAGTTGTGATCATACTCGTGGAATCACTTGACTCGTGTGTGGAAGCACACGAAGAATCCTGATAATGTCATGGTGAAGATGGTGAATCCGAGAAAAAACATTCAACTCGAAAAAATCAGAGAAAGACAAAGAAATGGATAAGAAAAAGGAGTCGTCATTTAATTTTTTTAAACTGAAAAGACAAGGAAAATCAGATGCATAAAAATGTAAAGAAAACGATGCAAATGAATGTATATATGTTCTGTGTCAATAGAAAAGGTATTAGGCACCTCCATGCGTCCGACGAATCGATTTCTCTTAGTTAATTACTTGCATGTATGGCAAATGCAAATGCATGTTCATGTATGTTTGCTTAATTTAAGATATATGCTTGCTGTTATGTCAAAAAAAAGTGATAATTTAGATGGAAAACTAAACAACTCAAGCGAAAGTGCAAAATGAAAACCACAAGATTCAGAAAAAGAAAAGCAACTTGAGAATCAATGTAGGCATAAGAATGTCAATTAATATACGCCCTTGGGCGATATGAAATCACTTAAAAAAAATCTAAACACATGGAGAGAAACTCATGTAGAAAACGAAAAGACTACAAATGTTTGTAAAAGTTAATACAGAAAAATAAATCGCATTAGGGCCAATGTAGGCATCTGAATGTCAATTAATGTACGCCTTTGGGTGATGAGAATACAGAAATTAAATCACAATATAAAAAAAAGTCATGAAATGTTGCACAAGAAGCAAAATCGAATCAAGGAAAACAATGTAGGCATTAGGATGTTAATTAATCTACGCCCTTGAGCGATAAATATGGATGTAATGAAGAAAATGTACATTGAAAGCCAAACAACAATCAGAAAATCAAAGGGAAAGCAAAAAAACAAAGATGTGCTCTGTAACTGTTTGGACTTTAGGCCTTTCGCCAATAATTCTTGCCTGTACGATTCATTTGATGGAATCGTATGGAGCAACCATCGGTTGAATTCGTGCCTAAGATCTGTCGAGTGGATTCGTCGACACGAGATCTGGCAAGAAATATTGCATGATCCTTTGTTAATCCAGAAAGTAAGCTTTAATCAAATCTTGATCTAGTCGATGCGAAATGTTCAAAAGACAATTGGAAAAACAAGAACTGGACATAGGGAGTAAACTCATGCAATCAAAACACAAAATGACATTCTAGATTATTTATCCCGTCTAGCTTGTAGGAGTTCACTCCATCGAACTCTGTTTGAGTCTAGTGAACTCCATTGGAGGCTTGAGAAGGTTAATTCAACGAAGAAATGATCCGAAGTGAAGCAAGAAGTAAATTAAACTAAAGAAAACTTCACTCATGCTCTCTCTATGTTCACTGTCGTATTCTCTAGTTGAGTTCCATCAAAGGCGATGCACTGGACTATTACGGCGAAGAATGGGGAAAGTGAAACCGTTGTGATGTGAATGGACTGGATCCACAAGTTAAAGACCTTCTCCGAGGCTCCGGGCACGTCACGAACGACAATGATGCATTACCGTAGACAGTTTCGGTGATCATCGGAGAGAAGGAAGAAGAAAGAGGAATGTCGGAGCAAAGACATGTACGGATACTTAGTAATCTATTATTGAACTTTTGCTTTAGGGATAGAGTTACTTACCTGTTGTGTCCCAAGACTGCTTGGATTCGTCGGTGATGACCTCAACGTTAACGAAGCTTCAGCACAATGGGTGAAGAGCGGAGCAACATTGATTACAATGGAACTTCAATCGCACTTTGAGCAATTTGGCAGTAAGCAGAGCACCAACTCCTCCAATGTCGGATGCATGACGGCTGGGTGCGGCGAGAACTCACCAAAATAGACGGTCATAGGAATGGGTGCTCGGAGCCGGTGGTGATCGCCTACTGGTTTGGAGTGCTTGGGAGCTGGAGAGGAGTTGGAAGAACGGCAATGTCCCTCTCGCATGGCGCGAATGAGTTTAAATAGGCAAGGGCTTTGAATTAAGGCTGTGGATGTGTAACGAACTCTGATGAATGACAGTGATGGATTTTGAGGGCTTTAATTTGTGAATTTGGTGTTTAATCAAGGGCATAATGGTCCCTAGAGGTTCTAGATCACGCCTTGAATCAATCCTGGCTGTTGGCATCGAAGATTGGATGAGTTGGCGTGAGCAAATGACTGTTGCGCCCTTTGTACTGAAACAGGATACTTCGTCAATATTTCTCGTCACTTAGATCCGCCTGATCCATATGTCGACCCTAATTGTCCCTAATCGTCAGATATATCCGTCGATAAGATCCATTAGAAATATCCATCAGTAATTCTCGCATGACCTAATATGGATTCAGACAGCTTGATTTTGGGCTTAAGTCTGATCTCGTGGGACTACCAGGTGATTATGGATTGTGGTGAATGAAGTTTAAGTGATTCTGGTGATTTTGGGATATTTGATGGTATTTTAAGGTGTTTCGGGAAAAGTGAATGGGATATTTTAAGGAAAGCAAGAGTTTCACCACTTTTGTAGTTCAAATCCTTTCTTCAGAGTTCCTCTTGCAATTACCTGTAAAATCCAAGATGTCTACAGGAGTTAATCTTGATCTTTATTTAATTCCACCTATCTTTTTTTATAAGTAATATATGATTAAATCTTGAGATGTTGCATTAGTAGTGTCTTTAGTTGAATAAGAACACCTTATCAAAAATGGTCTTTGTGATTACAATTTAGTACCTGTTCACTGTCAAGTCTCTTGGATTTGAATGCTAAGCTAGTTCCCTCTGGTAGCTTCTCAATGCCTATGGCCATATTTATTTTATTAAAAAAACCATTAGGATCCTACTCTTAATGTGTATCCCTCGTGGCCTTGAGTTTGAATTTATTATCTTATTTGATCTACAGGAAAAAGAGCTTGCTGTTGCTGCTGAAAAAATGGTGGAGTGTCAGCAGACAATTGCATCACTTGGGAAGCAACTGAAAACTTTAGCAACATTTGGCTTCGAGCTGGATGCTGAGAAACTAGAGAACGGGGAATCACCTATTTTTAATAATGGAGAATCAAGAAAATCAGCACCTGGTGACTCTGGAGAACTCAGTTCTGGACAATTCCTTGTGTCAAGTGGAAACGATTCTAAAGAACAATGGCATCGACCACCTGCATCATTGCCCTCGTCTTTCATTAGGATTTCTTCCTCGTCGCAGTGCCAGTATTAGTGTCATAGTGAATTTGTAAACGAATATGAAAGAAGGATACATCAAATATTTTTGATGTTTGGTGCAGTCAAATGTGAATGTTAATAGCTGGTGGGGAGTGATTTTTTAGGATCACTTTGTGGTTTTTTTCCCATGATGTTGGACAGATTTGAGTGACTGTCTTTAATAGAAAGAAATCAAAATTTAAACAGTTCAAGTGGTTCTCTTTTGAAATAATTTTGTTTCCTTTGTGCAAATCTCTGCTGTGAAGGTTAAGAATTTTATTCAGTTTCTGGATTAGCTTCATTGATACTTGTAATTTGGCAGGTACACCTATTGCTCGTATAATGTGTATCGCTATGCTTCATGTACAGATTGCAGCTGGGGTTTATGTACTCAGTGAGCCTCAAATCTTACGTTTGTATGCTAGTCATTTAGCAGGTACAAAGTATATATTTGTTCAACTATCACCGTTTTAGAATCCAAAGATTTAGGGAATGTCTAGAAATGAGTTGAGATTCTAATGGAATCTTTCTTTAGAAGCTGTATTTTGCGGAGGATTTTCATAAAGACTCGTCAACAAGACTGTTTCGTGGTAGGTTTTTTCTATGATATAGAGAACGGAACGAAAATTCCTAGAAACGAAGCTTCTTGGTAAATCAATTTCTCAGAATTTTTTTTCATAAACAGTGAAATGTAATTGGAAAATGACCGTTTAATTTTTAAGATTTGAAAATTCTGTTCGTTCGGTTCTTCATCTGAGGTTCTATGGTGTAGTGGTTAGCACTCCAGACTTTGAATCTGGCGACCTGGGTTCGAATCCCGGTAGGACCTTTTTGAAGCGATTGATTTTAATTCTAGCATCAGGTGAGAGAAGTGATTTTTGTTGCCATAATGCATCATTTATTTTTGTGAAACAAGATAGACATCTAACAGAGTAACATCTTCCATAAAAGGATGTTGTATTTGAGTCTACGCTTTAAATTTAAGTGACAGACTATACAGTAACAAACTTCGGATGTTACAGGAGCAACGTGGAATGTTACATTGCGATCAACAATCAAATGGGATCTACACTCTTAATAATATTAACAGACGAGAATGACAGTTAGATGCTAGATTAATTTTAAGGACGATACGACAGAGAAGGCAACTGAACAAAGATTCATAGAAGACATCAACATATGCCTCGATGTTTGTATACCATAGAGTCCATGAGTACTACTACTCTACTAACTCTTCTTATTTTAACATTTCCTTCTCCCCAATATGGTTCTGTTACATTTTTTGAAACTTCTCAGAGGAAAATGACAACCAAGGAATATTGTAAGGGATCTGCAACAGAATGGGCCTTAATTGTGTATGTTGGATTGAGATGTCAAAATGGGCCTGTCTATCATTAACAAGTTTGAGATGGAAAATTGGGTAGTTGCCGTGTACGGTTTACCATTTATTAGGCACATGCATTCCGTGATAATAACTTTAGAGCAAAGTTCGTCAAAATTACCTAATATTATAACAAAAAAGAATTCTATAAATGTTGAAGCAAGATATATTCGAACCACCACCGAGGAATACAAGCCTGTTTGAGCCAATATGGATTTCGAGCTGATACATTCTATCGTCCATTTTATGACCTTTTGGAAATAATTACCAACCATCGAGGCATGCATGATTCAAATATAAAACTATCCAAATGATTTGATTTAAAGGCTCCATACTACCACATAGTAGTAAGTATTTCAGCCATTAAAGTTAAAAAAATCTTTAGTGTAAAACCAAAAAAAATGAAAAAACACAACAAATACATTTCTCTTGTTGTATACTTCTTTCTCTTGCTTAATATCATTTTCGTGAGTAATAATGTAATAGGGTCCAGTTCTATTTAACATAAGTAAAACTTAAATTCACACAGTTCATTATTGAAAACTACAACAATATCTAAGCCATCGATTCTAAAATTAATAGTTATGACTGTAGATTTAAAAAATAACGTTACTTATAATAATTTTGAAATATCTCAACATTTTAGTCAACCACACTCACAATTCTAATTAGTCTCCATAATTATTATTAAATTGCTTCTAAAAATCTATATTAGTGGTTTTTATAATCTCTACTTCCCTTTCTCTTTCTTTCATCGATATCCTCTTTTCTCCAACGATCTTCCTACTTCCCTTTCTCATCTAACAACCGAATCTTCTAATAGTCTCTCACAATGCGACACAAAGGGACTTTCCAGTACACTCTCATGTTGCTCATGACAGGGCTATCAATAGACTCTCACAAAGCGACATGGAGGAACTTTCTAGTGGACTATCGCGCAACGCGACACGCTAGGAACTTTTTATTCTGATCTTCCTCTTTCGATTCCTACCCACATAACAAGATCAAATTGATCAATCCATGTGGATACAGTTTCAGCACTCCTACATGGTGAACAAGGAACGTGCACAATGACATCTCAATGAATGCACAAGGTAAAAAAAGATTTTGTTGATCGTTATTGAACAAATTGCAAAAAAGGAGAGTAAATTTTTTGAAAATAAAACATCTTATATTAGGGGAAAAAAATTATTTTGAAGGTTTTTGGAACAACAAGTGATTATCCTATTTTTTTTGTTTTTTTTTTATATTGCTACATTCCGTAATAGATTTTATTTACATGAGGTTGAGCTTTATGTTGAATCTAAGATGAATCAATTCTCAAATTGTCAGGACATAACATACAATCGTAACTGTAAATAGTATAAGAATCTAAGATGTTTTGGAAAGAAAAAAACTACTTTATAGTTATATAGCAGCTAACTCCTAATTAGGTGATTAAATCTAATTAAATATTAGAAAAAAAGACACCTGTTATTAGCTACCATAAGATGTAAATGTAAAGGTCATGATTTAAAGACTTATTTAACCTTAAGTAGGACCGACTTTATCTGAAAATTTACACACACGTATATATTTTCACAATAAATAAACTAACTCAAGTTGTTGAGTTGAATTGGGGAAATGAATTGCACTTTTTTTCTTCCTATGTTGGTATCGTACTAAAGTTATATTGAAACACCTTTCTAACTAATATGTAATAGCTTGTGTAAAAAAAAAAAAAACAAATACACTGACAGCAACACTATAGTCTGTTTGTTTGTGGACAATTTATGATCAGTACTGAAACATAACATTTGGTCTTCATTTATAATTCTGGGTTGAAAGTTGGATTCTTGAACTACTCATTACTTGCCTCGCTATTGTGGTTGATCCAACTGAAATGATCAACACAGAAATAAAACAAAAGGCCATCCGAATGCACAGTTATATTTGACATTTTATGCACAGTTATTCAAATGTAAATTTAATTGTAAATTTAGATATTTTTAAAAGCTAGCATAAAAATTTATAAACCATGTCACATGAACTTTCACTTGCCCATATGACTGTACTACAGCACAATCTAGAGTTTGATTTTGGCTCTTCTCCGTTATTCATTTTCAAAATATAATTTCTTTTAGTTAAACGAAAATAACAGCACAAGGTAAATAATCACACGTGCAAAGTGGGTAGGGGCGGGGGGTTGTGTACTTGTGTGTGTGTGGTGTGGAGAGATGCCAACCCCCAACGAAAACACGCGCCTGTCACTCCTGTGTTGTAGTCTCAGCACTTTCCATGTCTAACATGTGTTACTTGGTCAATTTTTTTTAAAAAAATTGTTTTTGAAATCGATAAATGTCTTCAATAATAATAATAATAATAATAATCACTTGACTATGTAAGTCACCATTAACTGAAAAAAGTTTACAAAATTAAGTTGACAGAAGATAAGTTCTCAAACAGTCTAATAAAAGTCTAAAATATTACACGTCATTTAGAATAAACTAACAAATGAAAGTCTTTCGTTAATTACTAATTAACATTTCCAATATCAGGCTGAAAAGGATTATAAGTTGGGATGTCATTAGCAGCTGTAGTGCTGGATCCAGGTGCAAGCAGCCGAATGGAGAAGGTAAGGGATTGGACTGCATGGTTAGCTTTCTTCTGGTTCCAAGCCTGTTGCATATTTTCCAAGTCTTGAGAGAATTCCAAGTAGTTGCGACCTGATAGAAAGGTTACTTCTCAGAACTTAATTAGAAATATAATATCAAATAAGATAACATCAGAAGATCTAAATTTATTTCTAAAAATTCTGTTGTTTGTTTCTAATTAAATGATCCAAAAGAAAACCGGAACGAGAAGATTCCATACTGGTTTGAATACCTGAGATATTAGAAAGGAAGAATCTCCAGACAATTGTTACTACTGGACATGTTAAGAAAATATGTAAAGTACTTTCACAATTATTTGAGCAGGATGTGCAAGTGATAGATTCCTACCATCCATTTCTTAAGAGATTTTCTTTGGATAAAATTTTATCTAGAATAGCCAATCTAAGAAGGAGTTTAACTTTAAATGGAATTTTACTACTCCAGATACTAATATTTAGACCACTCTCATTCAAAGAGTCATAACAGCTTTTAATCGAAAAATGAATTGTTAGTATTTAGAGTCTAGATAATTTTGTCGTGTTCATCATTGAGTTGTAAACTGTTAACAATTTCAATGAATTTATCCAATTGTTGCTGCAATATATCTGTAGATATCCCATTTTGGCAGTCGCTTGTGGTTAATTTCTCGGGAAGCGCGTTCTGATGGCATGAGACACTTCATTCCTGTAAACCCACTATACACCCCAAACTCAGCCTAAAACCCTAATTCCAATCCCAAATCCGTCCCAAACCTTGAACCAATCCTAAACAAACCCTAATCACATCATTGGTCCAAATCATATTCCAAAGCCTGCAAACCTACCCCAATTCTCCTCAAGCCCATAACCTCTCAAACCTGAGCATAAACCCACACTCTAACTTAAACCAACCAATAAACATAAACCCTATGGCCCAAACACAAATCCGTCCCAAACTGTAAACCCAGTCCAACACCGATAACCTATGTCAAACCCAATAACCCATTTAAGCCCAAAATCCACTTAAACCCAAGTCCATAAAACATGCATGCCCATTTCAAAGCCCATGCCAAGCCCAATAGTCCACCATTAACCCATAATTTTAAAACTAGCCTAAACCCATTTCAAAGCCTAAACACAAGCCCAATAGTCCACCAAACCACATGCCCATGTAACCCACTGGCCCAAAACCTTCCACGTACCCATGCAAAACCCACATTTTCCACCTTCACACCTACAACACCTCACCGTCCTCTTCCACTTTTTACACGGATGACAACCCATGCACGGCCTCACCCATCACCTCAGCCCATTTGAGCATCCCATCCAGCCAACCTGCCACAGCCACCCACGCCTCCCAGCAGCCGGCATGCAGCAAGGCAGCCCCTGCTGTCCCCCTCTGTATCAGCCAGAAGCCAGACCTCGAGCCGACCTCTCCCGCCTCTGTCATCGACCCTGGCAGCAAGAGAGGGGAGGGCAAGGAGGAGAACCCAACACAGCAGCCTTCTCCTCCACATCAAGCCACTCCCTGTGCAACGTGAAAAAGAGAGGGAAGAAAGGGAGAGGGAGAGAGCTCTGAACTGAGGGAGAGGGAACCCAACCACCATCAATCCCAACCAAACCAGCAACCCATCGTCCTCCTCTTCCTTCACCCCAAGAACCCAACATCCCCATCACCGACAACAACCAGCTTTCCTCCTCCATGTAGCCTCTTGTTCAGCCACCAAGACCACCTCTTTCCTTGGCCACCCAACACAGCAACCCCCCTCCAGCCTTCTCCCACGCAGACCCACCTACACCACCAACTCCACTTTTCCGGCTTCGCGTCCTCCACACGGCCAACAACACCAACAACCATCTTCCAAGTTGTTGAACCCAACTGGCCAGCACTCTTCATCTTCCTCCACCTCCACTGAAAACCACACAAGCCCATTAGCCAGCAACCCCGAGCCCTCCACTGCAACACAGGCCTGACCACCCAAGCCGTCTCATCTCCCCTCCAACCTCCTTCACCCAGCCACCACATGGAGCCCATCAGCCACACCAGACCCAAGATTCCCACCTCGCAACAACCGTTGTCCTTCTCCACGTCCCAACCAACCCAACACAAACCCGACGTCTGTCCACCTTCACCAGCCCTCAGCCTCCATCACTTTTTCTACCCCACGAACCCATCAACCACCAAGCTCGTCCTTCCGGCACTGCACCAGAAACCAGCTTCCACGTCGAGCTCCCCACCCATGCAACGTAAACAGAGAGAGAAGAGGAGGAGAGGGACAGAGTTTTGAACTGAGAGAGTAACCCTTCCTCCTCCTTCTCACTTTTCCCCACACAACCACCCACATACACTCAACACCTCTCTCCACGCCAGCCAAGCAGGCCTTGCCTCCCTCTCACAGTCGTTCCCAACATTCCAGGGGGCCGCCAAGCCTTCTCCAAGCCGTCATCAGCCTTCTAGAGCACCTCCTTGCTTTCCTATAGCAGTCCACCGATGACACCAGTGCAACCCAGACGTCCTGCCATCGACCATCCTGCCAGGAAGGAGAAGCGCCCATCCACCACGCGGGTGAGCACTCAACCAACATAATATCTAAGTTTGCTTTCTATTTACAATGCTCATTGTGTGTTTCAATGTGTCATCAATGGATTTTTACACTAGTTTTCCTCTTCCCTTGCATGCATGCATGTGTCATACACGTAAATGTTGTTCCCATACACATATCATGCACATCTTCTTTGAATTATTTTGTTATGTGATGAAAGGCACATTTTCATTCGCTTTAAGGCATGTACAAGAAAATCGACATTTAACGAAGACAATATTCCTCGCAAAGTCCTCGCAACATCCTCGCTAGATAGTTTAACGAGGACTTTGCGAGGAATAATTATCCTCGTAGCTATGTAACTCGTTAAATCAATACTGCGAGGATATATCCTCGCAATGTGCTCGTGTAAATTTGACGAGGAAATTGCGAGGAAATATTTCCTCGTAATGTCCTCGCCATATCCTCGCCTTGTCCTCGGTAAGTGCTCGCTAAATATAATGAGATTGTATTGTCGTTCCAGTTTTAGCGAGGACATTTCCTCACAAATTGCTCTCTAAGTGCTCGCTACATATCATTATTTTTGCGAGGAAATGTCCTCACTATGTCCTCGTTAATACAAGGCAGTTTAAAAAAAATAAAACAATACATTATAGAATTGGCATTCAAATACCTGGTAAAATGACATTCAAATATATTCACAAGTACGTTATTCGTACACATATATAGATTTCATAAAAAAAAATTCATTTGATTATACATTATAAGATTTTATAAATTCAAAGTTTTTACAAAAAAAGTAGCTAATACAACACTGAAATATCTTAATACAAGTCGATGAATACAATACAAGGCAAAATAATATATTACATATC